>JBBPBX010061578.1:0-21076 GCA_038048925.1 Garcialebias charrua | reverse complement strand
GATTGATCCTAATGGCAGCATGTAAAGAGAGAAGAGGACTGGCCCTAGAATAGATCCCTGTGGTACGCCAGAGGTCAGAGGGGTTGATGAAGAGGAGGACAGATCGCCTATCATGACAGAAAAAGTTCTCCCAGACAGGTAAGATTTGAACCACTCAAGCACAGCTCCCTGGAGGCCAACCAGCTGAGACAAGCGGTTGATTAGTACCTGATGGTCGACGGTGTCAAAAGCTGCTGAGAGGTCTAACATCACCAGCAGAGCAGGGTTTTTTGCATCCAGAGACAGAAGAATGTCATTCTGCACTTTGAGCAGTGCAGATTCAGTGCTGTGACGAGCTCGAAAACCTGACTGAAATTTTTCAAACAGGTTGTTGAGCTCTAGAAAAGATTGAAGTTGAATAAAAACAATCTTTTCTAGGACCTTTGATAGAAATGACAGATGGGAAACTGGTCTGAAATTAGAGAGAGCTGTAGGATCTAGGCCTGGTTTTTTGAGAAGAGGCCTGACCACAGCGTGTTTGAAAGCAGATGGCACAAAACCTGAAGATAGACAGCTGTTAATAAATGACAAAACACAAGGACCAATTACATCAAAGGATTGTTTGAACATTTTAGAGGGAATGATGTCCAGAGAACAGTTAGTTGGTTTCATCTGCTGAACCACCTTGGTGAGGTGAGGCAGTGAGACCAGGTCAAATTGGTCAAAAACAGCTGTGGTTATTGCAGAGGTACATGACTGGATGGTGTTGGATGAACTGACAATGTTCTGCCTGATAGAGTCTATTTTGTTGACAAAATAGCTCTGAAAGTCATCGCAGGTAGACTGTGTGGCAGTTTTCAGAACATTGACAGATGGGTTGATGACAGACTGGAGTGTGCTGAAAAGCGTCCTCGGCCGGTTGGAGCTGGTGGAGATTAAATTGGAGAGGTACTGTGATTTGGCCTGTTTCACAGCATTATGATACTCACAGAGACAGTCTCTCAGTATTCCCTGAGACACATGAAGCTGGTCACGCTTCCATATTCGCTCTGCTTTTCTGCAACGTTGACGAAGAGCTCGCATTGTTTCGTTGAGCCATGGGGGTGGTTTTTTCTTTGAAGATGCCTGTTTGAGAGGAGCGATGGAGTCCAAGATCGTCGTGCAGGTGTGATGGAAGGAGGTGATGAAGTCCTCAGGATGTAGAGATGGGTCCAGGCTAACTCTGGCATATTTACATTGATGCTTACTGCTATCATGTTGATTAATATGCATTGTCCTGATAAAAAAAAAAAAAAGAAGTAAGCGAGACTCTTCTGGGTTGACTAAAAATGACATTGTTTACTGGACGTCTGTGTTTTTGGCTGCTGGACATATTGTACAAGAACCAGAGCTAAAGGACCAGTGCATCTTCCAGAGACACCTGAACCTACCTTAGAAATTGTTTAGAGGAGCCAGTGCTGCAAACCGAGAACTATTTTTTTTTTCAAGATTTTATTACCGGTATCTAAAAAAGCTAAGTCTGGTCCTCTGGACATTCAAAAAAACAAAAACAAAAAAACAAAACAAAGCAAAAAATTGTAGAAACGTTTCGTCTTTCGTCCGAAAGACTTCCTCAGTCTGAGGTGCTGGGTTCAGCTCAGTCTTATAAATAGCACCCTCCCACAGTGTTACACAACCAGTTGGCTGATGACAGCCTTTATTACCGGTACTTTTCAGTCACATTTCCCCCCAAAAGCCAACTAGAAACAAATCCTGTTACAAAAAAGTTAATGCTCAATAACCCAGGTACCAAATCCAATAATTCTCAGTCGGGTCATCAATTGTCTGTCCAGATGACCTGACTGAGAATTATTGGAAATCCTGTTACGGTTACACAATGGCTACTTGCTTTGAAACTCTTCCTTCCTGCCTCACAGATAAGGTCTGTCAAGCAACAGACACGGTTCTTTGTGTCGTCTCTGAGTCACAGTGAGTGTTTTCAGCTGCAAACATGACGAATGAGCTGCGCATGTGCCAACAGCGTTACCAAGGCCCTGTCTGTAATCGTCATTGTTTGCTCATCATCTGTGACACAAAGGAAGCATCTCTCTCGTTGTTTGTTCAGGCCCTTTCAGACACAAAGCAATTTGTGCTCCGCTCTTCTCTCTGTTTAGCACATTCTGTTTGGAGAGTAGCTGAGGACAAAACAATCCTTTAAAACGGACCAAACTGTACGTCTCATTCCATTTTATACTTGCCCTCCTGTAACTGGCTATTGTTAAAAACTCCTTATAGTTGCACTTAGATACAAACTTACATTTAATATCACGTATTTTTCCAACAATTTTGACACAAATACAAAGTTCTGTCGTGTCAATGAAAGAATACAGATGCACAGCATCAACTTTCTTTACTTTTTATCCTTGGGTAACACTAAAAACCTTTTATTTTTGTCAACATCCATTACAGCTCAGTCCTTAAATCCTGTGGCATCACTGAGGAAAAAAAATGGGTTTGAAACGTTGCATTTCTTTTGTTTTATACTGTCTGAAAGCAACTGGCGATATAACTGTAAAGACAACAGTTTTTCTAATGTTTTTTTGAAAGAAAAAGTCATTTCTGTCTGTGAAGCTGGTGTACAGAAAAGCACATAATACGCATTCTACGTGTTGCACATAAATAATTTTAATACGTTTTAATTCTTTCAGATATTCCATTTTTAATTTGGTATAAAGGCAATGTTTGATGACAAATCCTCAAATCTGATTATTAAAAAAAAAAAAAAATGAAGAGGCAGAAATTATTTTAAGCATTTGCCACTTTTACTTACCGTACTTTTCGCTGTATTTTATTAACCTTTATTTAACCAGGCAAACCTCATTGAGATCACATATCTCTTTTGCGAGGGAGGAAACCCACGCAAGCACGAGAAGAACATGCAAACTCCACACAGAAAGACCCCAGGTCCAACCAGGGATTGAACCCAGGACCGTCTTGCTGTGAGGCAACAGTGCTAGCCACTGAGCCATCATGCTGCCACAAGTCACACAATTTTGCATAAATTAGCATGCATGCAACTCATACAGTGAAGAGACTTATTTATGTTTTTTCTTTCAAATTTATAAACCAATTTTTGCCTGAGATCTGACAATTTCATTCATTCTGACATGGAAAATATTGAACACTACCATTTTCAGCCACTAGAGGATGCTCGAGTTATATGGCAAGCCACCTTTGTCTCGCTCTTGAACTCCTGCAGCAAACCTCAAATTAGCTGCATTTCGCCGTCCAAGTGAAATGCAGCTAATTTGACCTTAAAGTGCATTTAGGTGCTTATCTTGTTAAATTTTGAAGAAATGCACAGCAAGTCCTCCCTCTGTGCGCTCCCGCTTCCACAAATCGGCTTTTGGAATGCAGCTGATTTGACCGTTAAAGTGCATTTATTAAGGAAAAGTTCAACTGAGACACACCTTTGCTATAGTGTAGAGGAAAAAAAAAACTTTTTAAATGTTAATCTTGTTAAATTCTTGTTAAAGTTCTCCCGTGCATGCTCCCGTGGCTGCCATTTCGATTTTTGGCACAACACCAGTCCACGTTTCTGGATGGTCAGCGATGACACATAATAGATGCGACTTATACGGCGGTGCGACGTGTACGGCGAGAAGTACGTTAAGTTCAAGTTTATGGTGGTGCTATAAGAGAGATAAATGTCTTCGGTTTGATTTGTTTGTACAACTTTTTGTTCATGCGATGCCACCCACCACCATCATGAGCTGATCTGATTTTCAGCTTCATATTCTTTAGTGATTCTCAAGGGGAGGAGCTTTTTTTGTTGCATGCACGTTTTGGAAGCAATAAACGGGATTAAAACTTCAGTTCCTATTTTCTTTAACAAGATTTATGGCTTCCATTAGCTGTGAACAATTTCAGTATGATTAGATGGCATGCCTCAGCAGTCTATGTCCTCATTGCTATAAGATGTCAAGACAAAATGTTCAAAACTCAAGTTTGAGTGACACAAAGGCTGGTATTGATGGTGAAAAAAGTCATTGGGTTTGGCACCGATGACTGTAAAATTTATTATTTAGAAAATATTGCCCATAGGGTATGTTGATTTGTTTTGATCATTTCTGTTTTTCATGTAATACTAAATGCATTCAGGGTTGTGTGCATGGGATGATATGTGCACAATGTGTGTGCAAGGGCAACAACGGTAATTTTATGAGTGCAATGATACAAAAAACAACTGCTGGCTGGTCTATGGGAAGTTGGGGAGCTCAGGGTGCTGCAGCACCTTGGTGTCATACAAAACAGAGTAAAAAAAAAATTGTGCTGAATACAATTACAATCCAATGATATTTACTGTAAATAATAATGTGTTTCCAGTAGTCCATATAAACCACAACTTTTATTTCAGTATGACGCAAAATTATACAACCGCTTAAAACACAGCGCTTTTGTTCAAATCCTCTTTTTTGGATATGAGTTTTCTTCTAATATTTATTGTTAAATACTTTTAGATTTGGTGGAGCCACATCTGATTTTCATCCTGCTCCAGCAAAGGAAGCAAAAAAAGTTGAAGCTTTGGTTAAAAACTTAAAAATTACACCTGCATGTCCAAATGATAGTTCATGTTGTTGCTGTTGGATTTGGTGGAGTTACAAATGACGAGTATCTCCAGTTCTTTTTTCTTTTTCTTTTTCCATTTACAGATGGCCTCCCTTCACACCTTATAGCCATCCTCTCACTCCAATATGTATTTTTTTTATATATATATATATATTTTTATTTTTTTATTTATTTATTTATTTATTTTATTTATTTTTTATTTTATTTTTTAAGAGAGAAAGAAAGAAAAGAGAGAGTAAGACAACAAAACAACAATTATCCACAAAAAGAGCACAAGGCAAACACACCGAACCTCCGTCCACAATCCTGCAAAGCACATGACAGAACACAGCAACGAAACATACATGCATAAAGACTGATAATATTCATGACCCTGCAGAAGATTTCTATAAAAACACATACCCATACCTACAAATATATATACAGTATACATACATATACATTTATATTCATTCATATACCCATCTACATATCTGCATATATCTACATATACATCCCTGCATCCATTTGTGTGTGGTTGTGAGCATGCATAAGTGAATAAGGTTCCTCCAATAGAACATTTAGTAGCGACTGTGAAGCATCAGAGACCCGTCCCCCCAAAGCCCGAGACAGACGAAGGGGCGATCAGAGCCCAAGACCCCAGGAAGGACCCCGAGCCCAGAGTCCCAAGGACCACCCGAACAGGACGAGCCACTCGTCCACTCCCCAGATCCGACCAAGGGGAAGAACCGGGCGAACCCCACCAGCGACCACACACAATGACCCCCCGGGGTCAACTGCGACAAATACACAGGCCCCTTACGGAGCCCCCTGCACCGACGTAGCCCCAGGGCCGGTCACCGAGGCCTGGGCACCGGGGACGCCCATCCCTCAGGCCCAGACCCGACAGGACCAGAGGACACGAGCCCCACCAGGCAGCCACCAGGCCGAGCCGACAAACACCCAAGCGCCCAGCCCCAGATATTGAGGGCCCCAAGCACGCCCGCAGGCAGAGGAACACCCACCAGGAGGCCACGCGCCAGGAGCGCGACACTAAGTAGCCTCAGATGTATCAGAGAGGGGGCAGTCCAAGTCCCAGCCTGACACTTAAACATTCATACACAGACACACTCATTCAGACCCACCCTCATCCTCACCCTCACTCACAGAAAGACAAACAATAACAACACGTTCCATTCATAATCCCGATGCACACTCTATACCCCCTAGGTCCAAGACATGTACCTGCTCCCTACATGGGGCAGCCCACATCCAAACCCAGGAGGTAGGCCCATTCATTCTGGGGTGGAGAGCAGTAGACATCCAAGATCCGGCTCACCCCTCGCCCTGCCGACAGGACAGGACAGGACACCCGAGCCCAAGCAGCCCCAGGGGCAGCGCACCGCCAGCCCCGCCCACGGCGAACCCACAGGCCCCGAACCCCCCCACACCCCAGCACAACCCCTGACGGCCCACCCCCAGAATGTCCGCCAGGCAACCAGGGGGGTAAGAGAAAAATAAATAAATTACATATACACATATACATACACATACACACACATATATATATATATATATACATATATATATATATATATATATATATATATATATATATATATATATATATATATATATATATATATATACATATATATACATATATCATAAATGAATACATAAATAAATAAAATTGAAATTAACAAATCAAGACCCCGACACACACACCCCCGTCCCCAAATGTACTGTTGGTGAGTGTTGTTGTATAGTGTACTTAAAAGGGAAAGAGAAGGAGCAAAGGCTAGCATTGTACCAGTTTCCCCTCCACTCCAACTCTAACCCAGGCCCTTAATGTCTAAATGCATAATGTTGAGTGAGCACAGGCATGGGGGCGAGATTGATGTCATCCCGCTACCCATCGCCATGTGCTCACTCCATTCCCTATATGTGACTTTTATGAATATGTTTTATGAATGAATGTCTAAAGTGTATATAAAATTGAGTCCCAGGTGCTCTGAACAACAGAGATGTAAAACCATTGCAGCACACCCGAGACTCAAATTCCCTACATGTATTAATTTAAGATGAAGAGGGCGGAGGTGTGCGGTGAGGGATGGGGAGAAAATGTCTGCAGGAATAGTGCTCCCACAGCGAGTCAGCTCCCCCGCTGACCCTGCGTACCCCCCCCCCTAGTTCGCCAAGGTCCACCCAAGGAGCGAGGTGAAAGAAACACCTCTCCGACCGCCAGGCCATTGAGCCAAGACCAGAGAGGGACACGGCCCCGAGGGCCGCCAACAGCAGAACCAACAGCCCACACCCACCAGGGCCGCCACGACCCCTGCGAACCGCAGTTAGCCCGCCGTCCAAGAAGACACAAAGTCCAACATGGACGACACGGCCAAGAGCGCCCGCCCAACCGCCGACAGAGCCAGGAAGCACCAAGAACAGGCCCCAACCAGGGCCCGCACACCGGCCAAGCATAGTCCAAGACCATCATCAAGGACATCCACCCTTCATATTAACCACTTTCAGAACACATAACACATTAGACACCCAGGCTGGGTTTGCCCGCCCCCTCCCATTGGCCACCAGTCACGCCCCCAGACACCCACCCCCCAGCATATGAACCCCAACCCACCAGCGAGCCGAGGGCCCCCGGCCAGAGCCGGGCACCAGAGCGCCAGCCAGCCCATAGCCCGGCGACCCGCCCGCCAGAGCTCAAGACCCCCGACCCCCACCAGGCCCAAGCCCGGGGACGACACGCCCCCAGAGTCCCAAGCTCCCGGCACCCGCCCCGAAACCACCCCAGCACAGCCGGGTCACCGACCGGCGACCCATGACCGCCGCCACCGACCACCCGAGAGCCCGCATGCCGCCCCTAGCAGATATCCCCCAGAACCCCCCCGGTCCTCCCCAGGTCGAAGACAAGGTCCTCCCCGCCCAAGCAGCCCCAACCCCCCGGCGCCCCAAACCCCAACCTCCCCCCCTCCAGTCCCAATGCCCCACAAGGCCACATCCCAGACCCCCCACCCTCACTACGTAACGGAGCCGATCAAAGAATGCCAAATAGATTGATCCAATGTGTCGGCAGATGCTGTTTCAAGACTAATATGATCTAACAGAAGATTTTTATACTGATTAATGCTAAGATTATTTTTATTTTTCCAATTTACGAGTATGGTTTTCTTTGCGATGCATAAGGCAGTGAAAAGCATATAGGATGTATTTTTTTCTAGTATAACATCTTCAAAGATACCCAATAAGCAAACAGATGGAGAGAGTGGGATATTAAATTTCAAACATTTAGACAAGTCTTCACATACCTGTACCCAGAACCTCTGAACGGGTGGACAGAACCAGAGCGCGTGAATATAATCATCAGGTGTATTACTTATGCACTGTGAGCACTTGTTAGATGGTGTAAAGCCCATCTTAAACATTCGCTGACCTGTATAATGTACTCTATAGAGAACCTTATATTGTATTAATTGTAAATTGGAGATTCTAGTCAATTTAAAAGTATTTGAACATACTAGTATCTCCAGTTCTAAATGTCTGAGAGACCAGGCAATCAAAAAACAAGTGAAAAGCAAACTACGACAAAAAAATTTTGAGCTTGGAGATAAGCCTGGTAAACTACTAGCGCTGCAGCTTAAATGTGCCCAAGCCACAAGATCCATCCATAATATTAAGTCAAAAACCGGCACGCTCTTAACCAACCCTGCTGACATTAACAGCAGATTCAGAGAGTTTTTCGCCACGCTGTACTCGTCCGATAATAATGCAACACAATCAGATTTTAATAATTTTTTTGATTCACTCCTTTTGCCTAAACTAAATAAATCTGACAGAGACTACCTTGAGTCCGACCTGACGCTTCGGGAGGTTATAGATGCTATAAAATCACTTCCATCTGGCAAAGCTGCCGGGCCTGACGGTTTTGGGTCGGATTTTTATAAGAAATTCTGTGACATTCTTGCACCACTCTTGTTTAGAATGATGTCTGCATCAAAGAAGGATGGAAAACTGCCAAAAACTCTATATGAGGCTAACATTTCCCTTTTTCTTAAAAAGGAGAGGGATAAAACTGATCCTGCCAGCTTTCGACCAATTGCACTGCAAAACGTTGACCGCAAGATAATCACTAAAATCTTGGCCACTAGACTGAATAAATGTTTAGCATCTATCATCCATCCTGATCAGACTGGGTTCATCCCCGGCAGAATGTCTTTTTTCAATGTAAGACGATTACTTAATACTATATATCTTGACCACAAAAATACTAAAGCTTCTATTCTGGCCCTTGATGCACATAAAGCCTTTGACCAAGTTGAATGGCCATATATGTTCGAATCACTGCGCAGATTTGGTTTTGGCGAGACCTTCATCTCATGGGTAAAACTGATTTATCTAGAACCTATGTGCTCCATCCTGACAAACAGTAATCGATCAGCCCCATTTCACTTGCAGCGCTCAGTTCAGCAGGGCTGCCCACTGTCACCAGCGCTTTTCGCTATTGCTTTGGAGCCACTTGCTGTGGCAATTAGGGCACATCCGCATATTGAAGGCCTTCATGTCGCCGGCGTTGAAACAACAATCAGTCTGTACGCCGACGATGTGATATTATATTTACATGACACGGTGAAATCGGTCCCATTCCTCCTCGACCTGATTACATCTTTTAGTAAGATCTCTGGATACTCAATCAACTGGTCAAAGAGCGAGTTAATGCCTCTTTCCAACACATACCCATTAGGATTTTTACAAAATGTCCCATTCAAAGTAGTTGAAAACCATCTTACCTATCTAGGCGTCATTGTGCCCAAAGACCCAAAACATATATTTAAACTAAATTTTACAAAGTTTATATCCGGATTAAAACTAAACATCGAATACTGGAAAACTTTGCCTCTGTCAATGATTGGACGCATCAACTCACTTAAAATGATTTCCCTACCTAGGTTCCTATACTTATGTCAAAACCTTCCTATCTATCTTACAGCAGCCTTCTTTAAAGAACTAGACTCAATCATTCATTCCTATATATGGAATGGGAAAAATGCTAGAATTTCTAGAGTGCACCTGCAAGGGCTAAGGGGGAAGGGAGGGCTGGGACTACCTGTATTTAAACATTACTATTGGGCTGCCAACATCAGAGCACTAATGTTCTGGCAGTATGAGCTCGCTGACAACCCGGCAACTACTGCTCCGCTGTGGGTCAAGATGGAATCTAAACTGGTAAATAACTCGTCCTTGCCAGCTCTATTGTTTGCCTACCTTGAAAAGTCTGAAGCCTACCGAAACTTGAGCTTTGTGTTAAAACACGAAATAAGAATTCTAAACCAGATCAGGAGTTTCCTTGCACTACCAAAGACGTCCGTACAGACGCCATTATGTTTTAATCATAGTTTTCTGCCTCCCTGGCACGATAAAGTTTATCATGACTGGAAGGAAAAGGGGCTGGTGTTAATTAAGGACATGTATATTGATAACAAATTTGCATCATTCAGTTTACTAAAAGAAAAATATAATTTGCCCCACTCACACTTCTTCCGTTATTTGCAGGCCAGGCATTATATAAAGTCATCTATCCAAAACTATGACATTCTTGCGCTTGAGCATGGCATATTTGAGATCATTACGAGCCCTCCTGATTCACTACATCTTATTACAAAAATAATGCATCTATTTGGGGACTGCAACGTGGCATGTACCACAAAAATAAGGGAGGCCTGGGGAAAAGAGCTAGGGATAACAATCCCTGAATCATGGTGGAATAGATGCCTTTCAAAAATCAGTTCTTGTTCGATAAACAGCAGACATCAGCTAATTCAGTTTAAAATCACATATCGATTACACTACTCAAAGGTCAGGTTACACAAGATATACCCCTCTGTTTCCCCAATATGTGACAGGTGTAACATATCTGAGGGCACATTGTCTCATGCCTTTTGGTCCTGTCCGTCCTTAACCGGTTTATGGTCAAAAATATTTGATTGGTACTCTAAGGCATATAGTGTTCTTTTGCAACCTGAACCAGGACTTATAATCTTCGGATGCCCCCGGGTGCCGGGGACCATACCCGCTGTAATGCGACAACCACTGGAACTGGGACTCATTGTTGCTAAGAGACTAATCTTAATAAACTGGAAATCTTCAGTTCCTCCGTCATTCCATCAGTGGATTACGGACATGATGTCAGTGATACAGTTGGAAAGACTTCGGATAGGTGCGACAGACACTTTCCTGCGCTACTGGAATCCCTTCCTGGATCAGTTTTTGACGACCAGACTAAACTGACTAATCTTTTTCATGGTCTCTCCCACCAGCCGCCCTTTAATGTGTTTATGTATATGCTCATGAATATGTGTAGTGCGTGTGTACACCATGTGTTAATTGTAATGTTTCATATTTTGGTTTGTGCATCTGGGTTCTGTTTGTGTGTCTGTATATATGTATGTTCTTAATTTTGAAAACTTAAAATAAAATAAAAAAATAAAAAATAAAAAAAACAAGTGAAATACACCAGTTCCCAGTTTTCTCTGTCTACACTGGTTAAACAGGGACTACAGAACACTACTGGGAGTTTAGCTTTGGGGCACTTTGTGCAATTTGCCTCAACAGTGATCTCACATAGCTCACAGTGATGGGATTTATATTGATCTTGTAAATAAATGGTACAAAAACCAGCAAACACGTTTCCAGAAACCGGCAGTAAGACTAATAATGTGTTGTCAGGTACAGTAGGTGGGAAGCAGTCGGCTAGAAATTTAATCTGAGGTTACAAAATTATAAATTTTGTTTCTAAAACCATTAGAAAATTTAAAAAAAAAAGCGTTCTGAGGGCAGACTCTTCATTATTAAGGGCAAATAATTTCAGCAAACCATTCTATTTTTTGTACAAAGTATCAAATTTAAGCATTTTTCCCCCCAAAGCAACATGTGGATCCAAACTATATTTGTGATACCTTTTGTGTGGGTTAATGCTTTTAAATGCAGTTAAAGCAACACACAAAGATGCAAACAAATTAATTACAAATGGGTTGAGCTGTTACAAAAAGGAGCAAATCTTGCACCTGAGACCAGACGACTTAACAACATTGATTATTTTCAAAAGTCGGCAACTCAAGATCCACCAAACACTTGTAATTTTGCTCATTAGACGCATCAAAGTTTACAAAACCAGCATATAATCTGAAAGTATAAAGAGGGGATTTCCCCCAGGGAGCTCAATGTGCACCTCTTAATCAGTTTATTCAACGTAGGCCTGGGCTGCAGAAGTGACATTTCCATCTTTTCAACAAAACCTCCCATGTACATCAGCTCCTTTGTGCTTCTCTTACCGAGGACCGTCCGGTCCTCCGAGACACCGTCTGCCCTGGAATGAGATTACCATAAAGCTAGAGCGATGCACATCCACAGCACAAGCGGCAGGGAGCTTCGGCACCGAGTGGACACAATAGATTTTCAGGCCCATTGTCTACCTGAATGCTGCGTGCTGAGATAAACCAAGGATAGAATGATACAGCATGTGGAGGCGGATCTTTATTTATTTTTCATCAGTGACGATGAGGGTGGCTGTTGTGTTAGTGGGATCCACATTTTTTTCCTCTGCCATTGATGCCAGATGCTTTTAGTGTGCCAAAGTAAGCACCCCCCCACCCAACCTGTCCTTCCTACTGTCCTCTGCCAGTTTAACACAACCATCTGCAACCATTGTCTTGCAATATCTTCTTCCAGTACATTTTCAATCTCTTTCTTTGCCTTTTCTTCCCCCAAGGGGATGTGTCATGTGGTTAGGCGTCCATGAATTTTCCAGAAGATGCTGGCAAATGAGAGCAACAGTTTAGAAATCCTACTTTAGAGTCTGCGTTGGTCAAAATCTATTTATTAAAGACTATTGACGAATTGAAAAGAAGAGCTCAGAAAAGGACCTTGTTGCTGAGAACATGAAAAGGCAGCTGGATTTCCTCCCTTCGTCTTTCTTTTAAGACGTTTGGTTTCTCATTTCAAAGGATGTGGAGGCCTTTTAGTTGCCTTTTGTTCAAGCACTTGAGATCAACCTGACCTGGATGGCTGAGATTCTACAAATAAAGCAGTGAAAATGAGAAGTTTCTCATTCCACAACAATGTCTAAAGTGGTCTGGAGACTAGTTGAGACACATCAACCAAGGAGTTTGCTGACATTTTGGAGGTGATCAGAAGACTCTAGGTTCAACCCCTGGCTAGTTCGTCCTAATTATGACATTACATCATAGGACAATGGCGATTTGGTTCTCTCTTCTTCAGAGTAACATGATATTCCTTAATTTTGTTTAAACTCTAATGCCTAGTACCCACTGCCCCCTTTGTCGAGCGGCCGAAGCGGCCGGATAACACCGGTTTACATTCAAAGTCTATGGAGGAGACGCATCGAGTCACGGCGAACAAGGAAGCGGCGCGATTCAAGTGATCGAAGCGGCGCGGGGGCAGCTTGCACACGCACGCGCGCGTCGCCGTCGAGCCGCCGACGTCCCAAATGTTGATCTCTGGCGGCTCGACGCATCCGGCAAACAGTCGGGAGAGCCTCGCTATCTGATTACACAACCACAACGGGACTTTTTTCGGACTTTTAAAACTCACCGGATCCAGCCTCCAGGAATTGGAACCAAACTCCGGTAAGAAACGTGGCATTTTTACAGTTGCTGCTGACAGGCTGCTGTCCTCTCCAGTGTAGATCACCCCAAACATAAAAAAAAGTTTTAATCTCATCGAAGACCGTCGGAGGTGCAGTTAAAACAACAACTGAACCCGGAAAACAAGCCAGAGACCCCTCCCTCTGCTACCCCCTAGTGTACGTCATCAGACGGTCTTCAGTGGCCAGTGGGACCGTGACCAGCGGCCAAAAGGGGACGGCAGGCGCGTTTCGAGTAGTGCAGTGGGTACTAGGCATAAGGCAAATTCAGAACACAGTTACAGTACATAACAAATATTATTTTCACAAATTAACATGTTATCATATAACAATGGGGGATGTTCTGGTTCCAAGAAGTTTTCCACACCTCTTTGGGACAAAGCTAATGATATCATGATGCCTCAGTAACTTTTGCGAGTTTTGGCCAAAACAAAAGTTCTTTATTTGACTTGTCAAATGCAATATCAAAACCTAGGAAAATATATGGTAACTATTAATTTAAAACTATTTATAAACACATTGCAACAACAACAACAACAAAAAACACCAGTATGCAACTTATTTTACAGTAAAAGTGTCATCTGGTCTACTATCTTTGGTTTCAAAGAACTGCAACAGTAATGTTCAAAATAATTTGTAGTGCAAGATCAACAACAAACAGATAAAATAACTTAGATGCATACAAGTAAATTAAATTGTGTAAAACAGACCAAATTAAAGAAAACAAAAACATCAAGGAAATACTTAAAGGGGACCTCAGATGCATTTAAAAAAAAATTATGTTATTTCTGTGTGCTATCTAGACCCTATTCCTTCAATTTAATGCACAAAATAATTCTTAGATAATCAATTATACCCTTTTTAATTCTGCCATTTTTAACTTTCGTTTTGAACGAACGGTTTCTGATAGAAGTTCTGAAGTCCACGCCCTTCAACGATCTGTTTACGCCCTCTGTAACAGCCAGTATCTGTAATGTGTTGTTGTTTTAAAATTAGCTCTTTTTTTATTACTCATTTGACTTACTGTTAGTGCTAGCTTAAGATAACTTACCGAAACTCGTCTGAGCGCGCCGCCATGAGCTGCTCCTTTTAGCATGAGACCTGCCGAATCCGAAGCTAATGTTAGCTTGTTCCTCTTCCGGTGTTCGCCAGCTCCGCTCGTTGCACGCGGAGATTTTGGGAGTTATCGCTGTTCCAGTCAAGACAACACAAAGTTCACCAAGTGTCTCCCGTAAATTAATCCTTAAGGAGAAGGTCCTCGCTGCTGCGAGGCTGCTGCGAGGGCAGCAACGAGGCTGTACAGTTGAAGCTCCGCTCCATCCGCCAGAAGCAGTGTCCCGTTGCCGCCGGTCCCTATGCCGGGAGTCCGCTCGTTTAATTTTTGCCGGCTGCGCGTTGGGAGCGATCGCAAATACACTAAAAATTGAACTAAAACATAAAAATAACAATTATACTTTATTTATAAAGCCATTTTAAAAAACCACAGCTGCAACAAAGTGCTGTACACATGAAATTAAGAACATATAAACAAAAGATGAGATGAAATCATGAAAAACAACAGTCATGTGTTTAATACAGAAGTGGGTTGAGCCTAACCAGGGGTTGCTAGGTGAGGGGCTGGACTCAGGTTGGGGTGGGTTGTCCTCTCTCGCCTGTGACGTCAAAAGCGAGATTGACTTCCAGTTTATTTCAAAAACGAACCGTTTTTATCACAGATAAATAAATCTACTTAGAGTAAATAAACCACTGGGTGCATTTTTTTGGCACAAGGACTGTTTTTTTATGAAGTAAATACCCAAAGTTGAGTAAAAAAAACATTAAAAAGTGAATTTTGCATCTGTGGTCCCCTTTAAATACTGTAAATGAACAATTACTTGAAACCACGTGAAATGGTTTAAAAATAAATAAATAAATGAATAAATAGTTATTAAAACTATGTAAATGTGTTAAAAAATTAGCAAAAGCTAAACTTAAATTGTTAAAAAGAATCATATAGGGCCCTAGTTTGCTTATGCCTAAAAGGCCGGCCCTGCTCCCTCCTGTAATCAGGTCCTGGCTGCCTCCGCCACATGTTGTCCTTCCCCAGGTGTTTGTCAATGTTTGTTAACATCTGTATCAGTCTCTGTGTTCCTCAAGGTCTTGTATGGAAACATAACAAGAAGAAGAAGAAGAAGAAAGGTCTTGTATGGTGTTTATGGTTCTGTCTTCCTCCTCATTTAAATCCTGATTTCTCTGAGTCCTGTCTGCACATGAGTTCTACCAGATGCACAAAATGTCACAAGTTTAAATAAGGAAAGCATTCTTGAGCTATTATTGTGCTAGTGAAACTTTTGGGAACAAAAGAAAACAGTTCATGGCTGTACAGCTACATCTCAAAAATTTAGAATATCGTGAAAAAGTTAAATATTTTTTGCTTCAGACAGTGAAACTCATAAAGATTCATTATACATCGAGTGAAATATTGCAAGCCTTTATTTCTTGTAACTGTGATGATTATGGCTCAGAGATAATGGAAACCCAAAACTCAGTCTCAGAAATATTTGTTCATTCATTCAACCAAAAAAAAAAAAAAAAAAAGTCTCATTGAGCCTTGAGGACTCATTTAAAAGAGAGACCTGTAGAGAATAAGAATACAGGTAGTCCCTGACTTACGAGTGAGTTCCGTCCCTAGGGGGCGCTCGTATGTCAAAAATTCGTAAGTAGGATCACCAAAAAAACACACATTTTTTGGAGTGAGTGAGTGAGTTTAATTGTCTCCCTTTCACATAAAGGGAGCTAGCTCCCTTTATGGGAATGGAGCCTGCATAGAGGAGGGACACAATTCAACTCACTCCTTCATCTTTAAAAACTGTTAGGATAGGCTAAGTGCTTGGTGACTGTACAGTACTGTACTGTACATTTATCTATTTATTAAAAATAAATATATATACTGTACAGTATATTTTTTATAAATAGATAAATGTACAGTACTGTACAGTCACCAAGCACTTAGCCTATCCTAACACAGTTAAGGAGTCAGTTGAATTGTCTCCCTCCTCCCCAGCAGGCTCCATTCACATAAAGGGAGCTAGCTCCCTTTATGTGAAAGGGAGACAACTCAACTCACTACTTCATCTTTAAAAACTGTGTTAGGATAGGCTAAGTGCTTGGTGACTGTACTGTACATGTATTCATTTATAAAAAAAATATATATATTTTTTTATTTTTTATATTTTTTTAAAATGAGATGCATATTCGTAAGTCCGGGACCTCGTAAGTAAGAGCGCTCGTAAGTTGTGATAAAGTTCCATTTTAGAAACATTAAACACTTTGCACTATGCACAGAGACATTCCTCAAGTCAAGCCCCTCCTGAACGAGAGACATCAGAAGTGTCTTACTTGGGTTTGCAAATGTCACCTTCCTAACAGAGCACTTTGCTCTCAGACTGCAGGTTTACTTGCAGTTCCTAGAGTTCCCAAAAGCAGAATGGGAGGCAGAGCTTTCAATTATCAGGCTCCTGTCTTGTGGAACCAACGTCCAATTTATTTCCATGAGGCTGACAGCGTGTCTACGTTTATGATTTGGCTTTTCCTTTTTTATAAATCCTATAGTTAGGGTTGGCTTGTGTTTCCTGAGCCAGTGGTTAATTTGAGCCAGATCCTGCCGGAACAAGATCCCCAAGTGTCCTGAATGCATGTGCAAATGTCCAGATGCCAATGCCAGGATTCATCAAACTCAAACGGTGACAGAGTAGTTCAGGCAGCATGCCTCACATTGCCACCTCAGTGTTTCCTTTAATAAGCTTATTGAAACAATACCCATGAAAATCCATTATTGAACTTAAAAGTGTTCAAGAAAGTTCATGTTTTCAATGCTGAGCAGTGCACATTTATTACTTTTCTCATATGAGGGCAAAATAATTAGGAAAAAACAACAAATGGGGAGACATATGATGCAAAATAACCCCCCAAAAAACAAAAACATTGTTTGTGTGTAAAATATTACCAGAAGTAGGCAAACTGATTTGTGATCGCATAAAATCTGTGAAAATAGCTTTTCTTTGTTTCAAAACTCTGTTTCAGTCTTGCGGCGGCTGTTTAAAATAGTTAAGTTTAGTCTTTATTACCAATCTGAGAGCCATCATGCCCTGAAGGTCTCTTGTTTAATGTTATCTGCAGCTGTGTGGAGACCATCAGCGCAGATTTAACGTCCTTCTTATTTCATTTTGAGCTTCAGCTAATGCTGCGTTCCAGTTGTCCTCGGAGGTCGTAATTACGAGCTTCCGAGCAGTAAAAATCAACTGGAACGCCCCCTCAGGTCGTAATTACAACTCGTGGACTCGGTCTCGCTGCACCGTACCCGAGTTCGCCGAGATCATCGTTTCAAAATGGCTGCTCCTCGCATCAACAGTGAGTGAAAGAGTTACTTTTTACTCTTTTTCGCTGTTCTTTGTGGTTTACTCAGCCGTAACTTCACATTAACACATTCAGGCACTGTAGTTCTTTACAGTAATGATAATGATATGTTTAAACAGCCGCTGTGCCTCGACAACGGCTCGCTAAACGGGTGTGAGGCGGCATTGTTGTTGTTTAGCACAGTACTCGTTTTAGCTGTTCAGCGTTCATTGTTTATCATTAACTCAGTAACACATGTCGTACTTTACAGTGATTATTATACAATAAGTCGCCTAATAATTAGAGGGTGTTTCTAAGCTGTTTGTGTTTTCTAAAGAACGTGATTGTTGTGTTGATGATGTATAGCTGCGTCGGAGACCTGCAACCTTGTCGTTCTTTGTTCACCTTTACATGTGTTTTTAGCTAGTAAACTAATGTTTTGCACCATAAACTGTTTTTAAAAGGTCTATCAAGATTTATCTTGGCTTGTCAGGGTGGAAATCCAGTTTAACATGATCAATTATTTAGTTTAAAAAAATGCAAAACTTGAAACCCAAACCATCCTTTCAATCCACAGCTGTGTGTGTGTCTGTGTGTGTGTCTGTGTTGGAGGTGTGTGTGTGTGAGAGAGTGAAAATCGACCTTATTTATAATTATTATTGTGGGTTAGTTTTGTGAGTTACTGCTATGATGTGATTTGGTGTTAACCATGTGTATATTTCTTTGCAGTTTATGTCAACATGAAGATGAACATGTTCCTGGACCCGAGCAGACAAACCGTTTCCCTGGTCCCTAATTGTTCCAGAGGAATGGTGACTCCTTGACATATTTTATGGATGAAAATCTAACTGTACAAGTCCAGTTACTGCAACTCAACGACTCTACAGCAGGTTACCTGTGCCTTGTTGTCATACGTTATTAAAAACAATTTGAAATAACAAATGCACAAATTCTTGTCTTGCTTCACAATAAGTGTGGTTTTTCAGTAGAATAAAGGAAAGCAGGTAATGAAAAGAAACTACTTAGAATGAAAGTAAATTCAGTGTAAAAGAGGAACACCTCTGGTATTCAAACACGACAATTTGTCATGATGCACTGCAGTTTTTCATCAATATTTTTGGAAACCGATGTACTTGCAGAGAAACTAGTGCTCTCATGTTCTCATCGGGCAGAGTTTTAAAATTACTACATAGAAATGCTTTATTTAAGCACTGACTTTTAAGCAGGTGTTATTGTTGTGGGAAACTTAAGTTTTGCAGCTGGTTTTTGAAGCTGTAAAATGTGTTTACCTATACCAGCTTATGTTTTTGGCGTGGTTTATCCACACAGATATAAATGACAGCGAGAGAGTGGCATGTCAGATAAACACATTTAATCAAAACAGCACTATAACAACACTAGAACATTTTTTGACAAGCTAATACAAGTACAGCATCCACACATCACAGTAAAGAGTAATTTAGTCATTTTCATCCTGCCTTGGACAGCTGTTTGGGTGATCCTGACACACTGGTGAAGCCCCAATGCAGAGGTTATGCAGAAGGCAGGCTGCCATGATGACAATCATCACCACAGCATCAATTCGTTAGGCCAGGGGATGAAGGTGTGTCCCATTGTGCAAAATGGCCTTCAGTACTTCCATGATGATCCTGTGCGCTGAGGACTGCGAGACATCAAATTTGTCAGACATCTCCCTGAAGCTGTTCTGGTTGGCCATGTACCACAGGAACATCAGGACCTTCTTTTCTACAGGGACTGGTGCTGCACCTTGACAGTGCTCCTTTCTCCTGCAGCTGCATCATTACAGATGTGAACTGGGTCTTGTTGACTCTGAAATGACGCACAAATCAAAGTCAAAGTCAAAGTCAACTTTATTGTCAGATCTGCAATATGTACTGTACAGGACATACACAGGACCGAAATTGCGTTTCTCTCAGTCCCTCGGTGCAACAGTAAACATCTAAACATTGAAACACTGAAACATATAATAATAGACATAAGCATAAAATAGTAAAACTAACACTGTCCTGAGTTTTTTTTTTGCATAGTGGTATAAGAGTATGAAAATTTACACCAACTCTAAAACTAAAACATTAAACATTTAATGAACATAATACTGGCCTGAGTTTTTGCATACTAGTATAAAAAAAGAGTATAAAAAGTATAACTAAAATAAACTAAGGGTTTCTAGCATTGACATTTGCAAAGTGGCAAAGCAGCGTATGAGTTAATGTACACAGTATATGTATGAGGTAGTAGTTGATGTTGTTATAGAGGCAAAAAGTGGCATATGCAGTAAGGCACATTGGGCATCCCTAAATAAGACCGTTCAGAGCACACTGTATATGTATCAGCAGTGGTGTAGATATTAGAGTAGTGTAAATGTAAACAGTAGTAATTACATGTAAGCAGTAGTAATAAAAGTAAACAGTATTAATAAATGTAAACAGAGAATGTAAACAGTATTATGATTATAGGCAGTGATGTAATACAAACATTAGTGCAAGTATGAGAAGTAGTGCAAACTGTATGAGCACATGACCGAGAGTTTAGTGAATAACCCGTTTGATGACACAGAGTCCAGTGTTAAAATCTTTGTGTTGTGTGGTAATGTGTGAGAAAGTTTTAGTGTTAAGGCAGTTCAAATGGGAGGGGGGCAGAGCAGGCAGAGTGTTTAGCATCCTGACTGCCTGATGAACAGAGCTGTCTCTCAGTCTGCTGGTTCGAGCCTGGAGACTCCTCAGTCTCCTCCCTGATGGCAGCAGTCTGAAGCAGCTGTGTAGTGGGTGTGTGGGATCACCTGCCATGCAGTGGGCTTTCCGAGTGAGGCGTTTGCTGTGTAAGTCCTGCAGTGAGGGGAAGGAGGTGCCGACGATCTTCTCAGCTGCTCTCACAATGCGCTGGAGGCTCTTGCGGCAGGATGCAGTACATGCACCAAACCACACAGTGATGCAGCTGGTCAGGACACTTTCTATGGCACCTCTGTAGAAGGTGCTCATGATGGGGGTTGAAGCTCCAGCCCTTTTCAGCTTGCGGAGAAAGTAGAGACGCTGGTGAGCCTTCTTTGCCAGTGCTGCAGTGTTCCTGCTCCAGGACAGGTCCTTTGAGACGTGCACTCCCAGGAACTTGGTGCTGTCTACTCTCTCCACTGCGGTGCTGTTGATGGTCAGAGGGGCATGTTGGGCATCCTTCTTCCTGAAGTCCACAACAATCTCCTTTGTCTTCTCCACGTTGAGAGTGAGATTGTTGTGTCCGCACCACAAGGCCAGGCGGCTCACCTCGTTCCTGTAGTCCGTCTCATCGTTGTTGCTGATGAGACCCACCACTGTTGTGTCGTCCGCAAACTTGATGAAGTGGTTGGAGCTGTACGATGGTGTGCAGTCGTGTGTTAGCAGGGTGAATAGAAGGGGGCTCAGCACACATCCTTGTGGGGCCCCTGTGTTCAATGTGATGGTGCTAGAT
>JBBPBX010061577.1:0-15074 GCA_038048925.1 Garcialebias charrua | reverse complement strand
ATATATATACACACACAAGTACTTTTGAATCTTGTCAAAACTCTTGCTAACACTTAGCACTTTGTTGAACTTGTCACCTATTTTGGCATTTAGTAAATTGCCACAAAGGACAGTTGCCTTGCTTTTTCCTCGAGTCAACCTTTATGTAAGAAAACCCCACCACAAGAAGACTAATGATGACTCAAGATTCAGCATAAAAACTTAGTAAAAATGAAGAAATAAAAAATTGTGGTATAATATGATTTATTGATTAGACAAAGTGGGGGAAAAAATATAAAAAAAATGTGACTTCAGGTTTAAGTTTTCACAAGGCCTTGTCTCATGGGCATGTTGGAGAAATTATTTTGTTCTCTGACGTTTACTCAAAAGAACCACTCTCACGGCAGGTAAAGATTTTCAACTGGTATTTTCCTTTCAACTCACACAAAATACAAAATAGATTTAGAGACCATCTATTAATTGCACTATCCAGTTAAACATTTATTTTTTTGTCTAAACTACTGTCTGTAGAGTTGGAGAAGTGGCATCTCTGCATGCAGTTTATACTGGATGTTGTCATTTCAACTGATGAATAAAAATATGTTTTCTGTAAAATTATTATTTTTTTCCCAAATGTTAGTTTGCTGATCAAGCAACACGTTGAGTTAATTAGGATCATTATTTATCAAGTTCAGAAAATAACGTGTTAATTAGAATGTCTTTGGAAAATACAGTACAGTAGTTGGCTTTTCTGCAAAAGAGGGGAAGTTTGTAAATTTTCAACAATTTGTTTAAAAATGAATGATGCTTGGTCACAATCTGCCAAACGTTCCATTTCTACTGAACCCATGTAAAGATCTAGCTTTTATTCTCCATCGACTCATGTGCCTTACCAACACATACAATTTGCTGAACTGAGGGAATGGTTTTCTTCAACCCTTCTTTTTTCCACACATGTATTGGGCTCTATAAAGATGGAACAGCTGTGTGAACAGCGATAATATTAAACCAGATTTTGTTCAATCTTGACAGAACAAGCATACTAATCAAGTAACAAATGTAGGAACAAAAACATCTGAAAAAGAACAATATTAGTTATCACAAATAAAAAAAAGTATAAGAATTTGTGATAATTATAAGGTACTGTTGAAATGTGAGAGGAGAGCAAACTAAATGCATAGATTTTAGACAATGAGCCTAACATTTGGCTTCATAACTGTCGTCTGACATCACTTGATGCTTGATTTTGGATTTTGTTTTCTCTGCCTATTCTGATGTACAGTAATGGGTTGGGGGCAAAACCAAAAAAGACAGAATGAGGCAGAAATATTTCCTTGTATTTTTAGTTTTTTACCACATAATAAATGGAAAGGCTGACCTACTTTACTGTAGGAGGAAAGCAAAGAAAATGCAACAAACATATGAAAAAGACAACACAGCATGCTCGGCATTTTCTCATAATAATGAAATACACAGTGCCATCTTTAAAAGCTATGCACAAGCTGCTGAACTGTCTGCATAAAAAATGTATAGTCATTCACATTTAGATGTCCTAGTGGACATTTTCACTCCATCTGTGTGTGTTTATATATATATATATTTTTTTACCACAGTAGACAATAGCTATGTTTACATGCGCAAAATTCTTTGATCGGATTGAGATGTTTTCAGACTAAATTATCTAAATGTATTGTTTACATGGGCACAATCTGTTCAGGACGAGAGCTTACATGCAGTGGGCTTTAATTCTGAATAGAAGTATTGACATGAGCAGAGTGGTAAACTCTCCTTAAAATTAAAAAAAAAAAAAAAACAGAAGAAGAAGTTCTACTTCCGGGATGAACATAAACTAACCTGAGTGCCCAAAATGGACCAGTGACAGATTTTAATGACCGTGGAGACATTACTGCACTCCCTGACTGAGCTACAGGTTACACAGATCATTTTGAGCTCTTTTCTAGTAGAAATGTTGTGTCGCTCACCGACCAGTTTTGCTTCCTCGACATATTAGCATCTAGCAAGGCAAAAATACGTGAGGTAGACATAGGTCGCACCTGCGCAGTCAGGTCAGTTTTTCATAATTGGGGGTGTTACATATCCTGAGGAAGCTGCCAATGCTGACACCTTTTAGTTCTTATGTATGTTGACTGCAGTCATGCAAAACTGCTTTTGTGTGGTTAATTAGTCTGATTATGATCAGGCTTGTGTGTGTTCAGCCAGGAACACCTGAGAGCCACGCCTATATATACTTCAAGTTGACTGTGCTTGAATGCGGAGTGTTGTGAGCTCAGAGTTTGGTTGCTTTGTTGCTGAGCTGTTTGAGTACTGTTTGGGTACTGTTTGAGTACTGTTTGGGTACTGTGGGGTGTTCTCCGCCCGCCCCTGTCAGGAAGTTTGATCTTCTGTCTAGAAGATTGTTGGTGAGTAGCTGATTGCTCATGTTTGGTCCTGACTGTGCTAGATGCACTTAAAGAGTAGCTACTAGCTCATGTTTGGTCTTGACTGCTAGATGCACTTAAAGAGTGGCTACTAGCTCATGTTTGGTCTTGACTGCTAGTTGCATTTGTGTCAGCTCATTTGCTTGTGGAGTTTGACTGTGCTTGATGCACTTAGGAATGTTTGCTCATCTTTTGACTTTTGTTGTGCTTAGTGCACTGGGTAGCTGAAGGCTGCATTGATGACATTAGGATCCTGCTAATGATAATTGATATCAGGGAGGCTGACCTGTGTGGTTAGGTTAAGTTGGTTTAACCAGGAGGTTGTGTGGCTGGTCCAGAGGTGACCAGCTGTTTGGAGCTTTTGAGCTGTTTGGAGCTTTGGAGCTGTTTGGAGCTTTTTGAGCTGTTTGGAGCTTGGAGCTGTTTGGAGCTTGGAGCTGTTTGGAGTTTTTGTTGGTTTGCCTAATGACAGAGTGAGATCGGTAGTCCAGTTATATCGTTTTTCTTTTACCCCTAGGGTCCCCTTTTGGTCAGGTAGTCCGTCTCCAGATAGGCTGCGACGGCCCTGTTTTTATGGGTTGGGCCGACGCTGGGGACGTTATATTCTTTTTGGCTGACTCACTCTTGTCCACCAATTATTTGTACTTTTGTCTGTCTATTTTTGCTCCCTTTTTGTTGCCCTGTGCCAGAAGACGGTGCACTCCGCACCTGGAGGGAGGAGTCGGGCAGTTTTCAATAAAGCTTTTTATTTTTACATTCAGCCTTCTTGTGTCCTTTGTCCATTTAATGTGTTCGGCCTGAGCCAGCCGTAACAGGGGGAAAAAAAGAACAGATTAACTGTTTACATGCACACCATTCAGATTATAAATCGGCATAAACCACCCGTCTCATTCTGATTACAATTTTTTTTCGGTTCGAGCTGAATCAACAAATAATCATCCAAATGGGATATTTCAATGACACATTTTTATTCTAACTACTGTTTAATCTGATTCCTTATGTCCATGTAAAAATAGCTAAAGATCCCAATGATTCAGCCTTAACAAAAGAGTAACTGAACTTGTTCAGTTAAAACATTTGTCAAAAACTATTTGTAAATATATCTATATACCGTATTTTCCGGTGTATATGTCACACCTTTTTATGTTTTTTTCAAGGCCTGCGACCTATACATCGGTGCGACCTATATCAAAGTCAAAGTCAACTTTATTGTCAGAATTGCAATATGTAAAGGACATACACAGGATTGAAATTGCATTTCTCTCTCAGTCCCTCGGTGCAACAGTAACCATTTAAACACTAAACAATTAATAAACAAGCATAAAATGAAATAATAAAAGTTTAGTACTGTCCTGAGTTTTTTTGCATAGTAGTTTTCCATAGTAGTAAAAAAAGTATAAAAAGTTTCACCAACACCAAAACACCAACATTTAATAAACATAATCATAAAATGAAATAGAGTGTAATACTGTCCTGAGTTTTTTCATAGTAGTTTTCCATATGGCTTGTTATCACTTTCGGCGAAACAAATTTTTAAATCCAGCTCATTTCACAATTACGTTCATTTATTAAGGAAAAGTTCAGCTCAGACACATATTTGCTATAATTTTTATCAAACAAATAATTGTTTTTAAGTGTTAATCTTCTTAAAAGCCTTGCTGTGCGCTCCTGTGGCAGACATTTGCAGCAGAGCTAAATGTAGGTGCGACCTATCTAGGGATTTTTCAAATCTATTGGTAATAATTGGATGGTGCGACCTATACATCGGTGCGACCTATACACCAGAAAATATGGTACTTCTATATGCTATACTATATATCTATATACTTCTATATACTATACTATATATCTATATACTTCTATATACTATACTTTATATAAATATACTTCTATACACTATACTATATACATATAATATACTATATACGTGTATATATATACTATAATATATGCTGGTGAAGATTCTCAGTCGTCCAGGACATGATAAAATCAAAAAAGGCGTTCAATACAGGATCAACTGGACTTTATTTGTTGCAGAAAATGTTTCGACTTCTGTCCAGAAGTCTTTTTCAATTCTGAATGGAAGCTGTGAGAACGAGAAGTTTTATACAGGCTTACAAGTCACGCACCAACATATGAAATTGGAAACTGAAATAACACCACAAATTAACTAACATGCCCATTCTATTTAAATTGACAAAACGACACATCCCAGCTTAACAAAGGGGGGTTTGTAACACATACATGTAAATTGAAAGATCACACCTTAAACAGTAGGAGGTTCCCTTGAGGTCTCTGTTAGAAGACACAAAACTGTATGTAAATTGACAAACAACACCTCCCAAACAACAACAGAGGCTACTCAGAGAACTTTGTTAGTCTAATTTACAGACAAGGCATCCCTGCTCCCATCCGGTGTAAAACGTTTCGGAATCAAATCCAAAACTGAGTTATAGGTCTTAGACAGTTGAAATCTCAGACCTCCTCCTCTGTTAAGAGAAGGTTTTTCTCTCTTAACATACACAGCTTCCTTTACCCCCCTCTCAAACCATCTGTGTTCTCGGTCCAAAATTTGAACATTCTGGTCCTCAAAGGAGTGTCCCTTGTCCGTGAGGTGGAGGTGAACTGCAGAGTTTTGTCCAGAGGAGGTTGCTCTCCTATGTTGAGACATTCTTTTGTGGATAGGTTGTTTCGTTTCTCCGATGTAACGGTCTGAGCAGACTTCGCTGCACTGGACTGCATAAACCACCCCACTCTGTTTGTGTGTGGGGGTTCTGTCCTTCGGATGCACCAGCCTCTGTCTGAGAGTCCGGCTGGGTTTGAAGTGTACTGGGATGTTGTGTTTGTTAAAAATCCTTCTGAAATTCTCTGAGACTCCAGCAACATAAGGAATGACAATGTTTTTCCGTCTGTTAGACTTTTTCTGTTCATTATTGTGTTAAANAAAGTTGTAGACAACAAGGCGTCTGACATGTAAATTCTAAAACAAACAAACAAACACAAAAAAGAAATCTGTTAAATACCCAAGTAAATTAATGTGAAAGATCGAAAAGGGGTGTGTGGAGGGGAAAAATGCGTCTGAAGGAATTCCTAAGAACATGGACTGGACTAAAATATGTTAACTTCCCATGACAGAGGACTGGTGGAGTCACCAATAGCTAAAGACAGAGGGAGGAGTTCAGAGCATGAGGGAGAGCAGTTTGGTGTAAAACTGACATGGAAATGAAGGAGTGCTTGGGGAAAAGCCAGCATGATGTGACACCTGAGGTTTGTGAGGGTTTAGGGCAGGTTGGCTCAGGATGATAAGATGACTGCCACCTTATCTTTTGCCGTCAGACTGCTAACACACACATACACACACTTTGACACATCAGCTCACACACAGAGATTGGCCAGGGAATAGCAGGGAAAACACTGTTGGAAGATTGGCAGACAGGTGTTAGGGTGTGTGTTTGGAATTGACTCAGATGTCCATTTGTGTATCGCAACATGTGTGGTCCAATGTGTGTGTGTGTGTGTAGGGGCAAGTAAGGCTGTCCATGTGTGTGTGAACTTATACATTACTTTTGGCAGTGAAATGTTCCTCTGGAGGAGGAGGAAATAATAAAGTTTAAACGGGACTGAAAACTCCAAATTTGTTTTTTAGGTGACTTTTTTGTAATAGGTGCTATAATAAAAACAAACTGAGTCAAGTGTATTTAATAGTTAAAATCAAATTAAGTTGGCCAAAGTGCTGCACATAAAAATAAATAGAAAACAAATATATAAATAATAAAAAAAGAAATAAACAAGATACTATTAAAACCACAAATAAGTAATTAAAATAATGATAAGATAAGCTGACATATAAAAACTGAAAGTTATGCACCATAACTCATGTTCCCTGAAGGAAGGGAACGAGGTGCAACATATGCTATGGGAATTACGCCCCCGCGCGATTACCTGAAGGAATACATTCACGCCTTTACGGCTAGGGCGTCAACGTCGCGCCAGAGGCCCCGCCCTCTGGGTATTTAAGCGACTGACGCCCATCCATCTTTCTCCAAAATTGCACTTCACCGAGCTTTCAGCATTGAAAAGGGCCAGATATGTTGCACCTCGTTCCCTTCCTTCAGGGAACATGAGTTATGGTGCATAACTTTCAGTTCCCTTTCAGTCTGGTTCTCTCGGTGCAACATATGCTATGGGAACGTAATTCATTCACGCCCTTGAAATGCTCAGTAAAATGCATGCTAGTGTGAACGTCTGCCCTTGACCAACAGGCATCTCAAAGCTACTTTCTACGGGGTGTTAGAAAGAACAGCCTGAGTGACATCACACGCAGTAACATCCAAACTGTAATGCTTTGCAAAAGTGTTTATTGAACTCCAGTTTGCTACAGCGCAAATGTCTGCAACTGGTACACCCTTGAACAGTGACCACGAAGTGGCCAAGCCCCTAGTAGAGTGAGCGTGCACTCCTGAGGGCACCTGTTGACCTTTGCTACTGTACGCCCTTTTAATGGCCTCAGTCACCCAATGTGAGAGGCATTGTTTTGACAGGGCCTTTCCGGTAGCAGGTGCTGCAAAGCACACAAACAGTTGGTTTGTTTTTCTCCATTCGGCTGTTCTCTGCATGTAAGTGCGTAAAGCCCTCACGGGGCAGAGAGCCTTCAGCCTTTCCTGCTTCCGAGTGAGGACAGGAGCCGGTGGAAAAGAGGAGAGTTCAAAGTCCAGACTCTTATAGTTTAAAGTCAAGACCTTGGAGGTATATGCGGGATTAGGCCTTAGGGTGACCTTTGACCCGTCAGGGGCGAATCTGGTACACATTGGATGTACAGACAATGCATGGAGGTCACCCATGTGTTTTACCGAGCAAAGTGCCAATAGTAGAGCGGTTTTATAAGATAACAAATCTATCTTAACCTCGCTCAGGGGCTCGAATGGAGGATCACAGAGAGCCCCCAAGACAAGGCTAAGATCCCAACCAGGGGTTAAGATCCTGCTGGATGGTTTCATCCTTAGCACGCCCTTCATAAATCTTATTATGATTGGATGTGCTCCAGGTGTCCTGTGTCCCCAGCCTTTGTGACAGGCTGAAATTGCTGATAGGAAGACTTTAATAGTTGAGAAAGAACAACCTTTTTCCAGTAAATCCTGAAGGAAAGTCAGGAGCTGAGCCAAGTCGCATGAGTAAGAAATAATATTTCTTTCTGTGCACCAAGCTTCAAAAATATGCCACTTCTGTGCGTAGAGAGATTGTGTTGACCCAGCATCGGCATTTTGGATAGTTTTTACCATATTCTCTGGCAGGCCTGACACCATAAGCTTGTTCTTTTCTACCATCAAGCCGAAATCTTTAACAGTTCTCGGCCTAAGCGGCAAGACTGCTTCTTCCGGTGACATAGTTTGACCTTGAAGAAGAGCAGTTGATGTATCCAGTTCCCCTCCAAGGGCCCTGGAGGCTGTGATCCCCTGGGGGTCAACCAAGTTGGAGAGAAGGCCTTCTTGCCGGTTTGCTACCAGGCTACTCTGACCGAGAGTAATCGAGGGTAGATGCAACCTGTCGTTCTTATTAGACAGAAGTGGAGCAGAATGCATGCTCTTTCTCTCCTTGTTTGGGGTCATGGGACTGAAGAGCTGTGAGTTTTGTAAACGAGCAGATCTCTTGACCCCAATTTGTTTCCTGGATGGGTCTAGTTTACTGGTCTTCAGCCTTAACAGAGCGTTAGAGCCAGACAAATTGCCCTGGGATTGTGTTTCCCCTTTTGGGGGAATATTGTTAAAAAGTAGAGCTGAACCAGCACAGTGAGAAAAGTCACGTGCTGCGGGGTCACTGCTTGAACATTGCACGTCACCCATTAATGACAAGGGAACAGCTGCAACGTGTAAACGTGGAGATGGATCTTCATGGTTGACTGGTTTTAAATTGTTTGGTGATAGAGAGCTCAGTTCCCTTCGAATAACAAGAAGAGGAATCTGATTCAGCTCTGATTTGTTTACACACACACAGCAGTATGAACATAAATGTCTTTGTGAACGTGTGAAGCTGGTGGTTGCCTGAGGGCTTCTGATGTTGTCATCCCCGTCGTTAGATTCTGTCGGCGCGCCTCCCTGAGGCGCGGACATGTCACGTGTTTGCTTGGTTAGTGTATTGGCCGCCCCGTCATTCACAATGGAGCGGGTGCTTGAGCACGTGACCCCCCTCACCTGTCTCCGTGAGGGGTGTGAGGCCTGCTTGCAGACGCCTCTGTGCTTGTCCATTGCAGACGAAGCAGAGGCACCCTGCCGGGGTTTATTGATTAGTCTAACACCCCGCGAGCCGCAAGGGCCCCCTCCCTTTATGACGGCTGGCAGGCCAGAGGGACCTGTTCTGCTGAAGTTAATTTGTGTTTGTTGTTGTGTTTTTTTTTGTTTGTTGTTTGGAGTCAATAAAACAGAGAGGGGCTGTTTTATGAGCTGTATTCGTACTTATGTGCAACGACATATATGAGTTTATGTCACTCACAGTAGGAAATAGATGATTTGTGCATGCAGCAGAATCACCAGCTTTTTGTACCATGCTACAAATAAAGTCTGGACATGAAGGGATCATTTCCCGTACCACGTGGACGGGTGATCGTGTAAAGTCAAGACATGAACCTGGTTCATCAGGCACGCTTTTGTCTAAAATACCGGTTCGCCGAGGAGGCCTGGTTTTGTCTGGCTGCCTGGCGGGGGACAAACCTGTTCTTGCTCCATGCGTGTTCGGTGCGAGGTGGGCCCGGCGGTTGTCTTTGCCGGGGCTCGTCCTCGTACGCCGGCCGTTTTTGCGGTGGGGCACACGTTGCCGAGCGGTGTCGAGGTTGCGCAGGTCTGTCTCCAGCAGACTCCCTGGGAGGGGCGAAGCTTCTCCTGGGAATGCCCACCCGGAGAGCTTCAGCCTGTTTGCGCCTTTGGTCCAGCTTGGTCTGAATTCGATCCAAAGCTTTCCCAAACAATCCCGTCGGCTCTATCGAGTGGTGGAGAAAAGGCACCTTTTGTCCCTCGGGGAGATCCGTTAAAGTCATCCACAGATGGCGTATCACGATGACCACTTCCGCCATGCCTCTGCCTTGAGCAACAGCGGCTGTTCCCATCATGCAGAGCACAAAGTCTGTTGCTCTGCGGGTTTCATCCAGCAAGTCAGCGGCAACCTGCTTGTCCGTCGTTACCTGGAGCTGTTGCAATTTTTTAGCCAGGTACGCCTACATTAACGCGGACACGTTCATGGCCCGCGCCGCGAGTCCCTGAGCTCTGTAGCATTTCTCGAGCAGAGAAGCTGAAGCTCGACAAGCCTTGCTAGGAAGAGTAGGTTTTGTCCCGGATGACTTTGGAGCCAGGTGAGAGGCCAATGTGTCCTCAATTTGAGGCATGTCGGCTAATCCCACCTCATCCATCCCGTCCACATCGAGGAACTGTGAGAGCGGTAAGAGCATGGGAGCTCTGGGATGAGGCCAGGTGCGAGTTAGTTCTGTGAGTAAGTCTGGGAACACGGGCATCCTTTGCGTTTTTGGCGGCCTGCTGCTTTGAATAAAAATAATTTCCTGCCAGCCTCGTGACATGTTGGCGAAGCGGAGGCTCCGACCATGGGATGTGCAGCACGTCCGTTGCTCTGTGACACAGGTCGAACAGAGCAGGGATGGAAAAGTCAGTTTCCGGGAGCACAGGTACTGGGGTCTGGGAGAGGTCTTCCCCCTGTTCCCCGTCTTCAACGTCTGTATCCTCCGCGGAAAATTCGCCTGAGGCTGAAATTGAGATTTCGTCCTCGTTCATCATGCTTCTAGTGTCGAATTTGACTTTTAAGTCCACCATAGGAGCCAGCGCGTCAGGGCTTTTGCCCAATACGGCTCGTGCGCTATTGTCAAGAGCCATGTTCTCGAGCTCCGGCGTGGGAGTGAGGTGCTCGTTGGTGTCTGGGTCCGTTGGCACTGCTGGGGCGCTCATGGCCTTGGCTACGAAGTCAGCCCGGTGCCGTAGCACTGCTTCCAGCATCTGGTTGCAGTATGGGCAAAAGTCCGGCACATCCAGCACCATTTTTGCATGCAACATCCCCAAGCAGATGGGACAGGCCTCGTGGGTGTCCGTCGCTGTGAGGGAGAAACCGCATCCGCTAGGACAGGCGCGCGAAGTTGAGCTTGCCGTCCTGCTGGTTTTCTTTGGAAGTCTTGTCTTTCGCTTTCCTTTCTCCGGAGGCATGTCCGAGATAAGGTGAGCAAGTCCTTCCAGAATCCTTTTTCTTTTGATTTGAGACGTCTCCTCCGTCGCGTCGCTTTCGCTGGCTAGCCTCGCTACAAGTTAGCGAGGGTAGCGGTTGTGACGCAGTTAGCTCTGTCGAGTGAAGCAGTCTGTGGAGAGAGGAGAAGAAAAAACTTTGGGGTTAAGGTAAAATGTGCCGGACTAGCTTTCGCTAGTCCAGCAGTACGTAGAAATAATTCTCTGTACGCTCTGTGTAGGGAGCAAGCTCACCTCTATTTGAGCGATGAAGCAACAGAGAAGTCCCGCGAAGAGAGGTAGTTCAGGTTTAAGCGAGGTGAAGGGCAAATAAGAGAAAGATGGATGGGCGTCAGTCGCTTAAATACCCAGAGGGCGGGGCCTCTGGCGCGACGTTGACGCCCTAGCCGTAAAGGCGTGAAAGTATTCCTTCAGGTAATCGTGCGGGGTGCAATTCCCATAGCATATGTTGCACCGAGAGAACCAGACTGAAAGAGAACCTTAAGATATATGCTGCTGTATTAAAAGCTAATGAGAACAAATATGCTTAAAGATGAAACCTTAAAGCACTAAGAGGTGAAGTCTATCAAGTATGTATGGGCATGTGGTTCCACAGTTTACTACAAATGCATATAGTACATTATTTATCTAGTACATTATTTTTAGTACATTATTTTATCAACTGAAGTTATTGAAGTTCCATGATTTAGTAGATTATAGTATTTTATCAGTTATGTATAGGGCTCAGAATAATGCATTACCTTTAAATATCCAAATGCATTTTGTTAAAAGACACATTTCTTATAATCTTAAGGGGACAGACATATTTATAAAACCAAAATTCAGAACTAGTTTGAAGGGACAGTCTACCTCAATCCAGGGAATTGGATTATGGAATGGCTTGGCTTGGAAAATGTAGTTAAAAATGCCAAGTCAATGTTTACATTTAAGAAAATGATCAAAACTAATTTGTTTAAACATATATATGAAATAGCGTAATGTGTATTGTATTAGTTAGAAAATTAGAAAGAGTTATTCATTTTGTACTGTTACTAGAATAGTATCATTGTGTATTGTATTATTTAGAAAATTAGAAAGAGTTATTCATTTTGTTCTGTTACTGGAATATTATCATTGTTTGAAATGATTGTTTGAAAAAAGGGGCAGATATAATAAGATTTTTTTCTTCTTTCTGCTACCTTTCATTTTTTTATATATTGTACGTTATCATTTATGGGATTGCTTTGTACAGGTAGTCCCCGATTTACGAGCGAGATCCGTTACAACGAGGCGCTCGTAAACCGGAAATCTCGTAATTTGGAACGGCCGCCATGTCTCTCGTAAATCCGGAATTTCGCTCGTAAATTGGAACGGTTTCGCTAGCGCGACTACAAACACTCTATTTTCATCCAAAAACTGCTTATGAGTGCATAAAAATGATCGGAAACGTGTGTCCATATGCTTAACTAACTAACTGTGGTGAAAAAACACATGAAAACTCAGTATTTTTTGCGTGTTTTCCAAAAATTCGCCAGCTCGTAAGTCTGGAACCTCGTAGATCAGAGCGCTCGTAATTCGGGGACTACCTGTATTGTGTTTTTTTGTATAAAAAAATGAACACATTTAATAAACATAAACATATCTCAGATGTTATTACTGTTTTTCTTTTACTTTTTATTGTTGGATGTAACTGGGTGTACATAATCTCGTTTCATCACATGTACCACATGTGGTGCGAATAACAATAAAGATTATCTGACTCTGACTCTTAAGTACTACAAATAACATTTGTAAACTAGCCCTGGATTAGCCCTGACTTTCCATTCAGGGCATTTCAGTTCATCAGTACAAATTTAAAATCAATTATAAAATGAAAAAAAAAAAAAGAACAAGAATAGGAATCCAGCACTGGAGAGACATGTTCACACAACACGAGGTGCATTGTTCTGAACTAACTGCAGTCGTGAGATGCTGGGCCGTCTAAAACCAACATACAGAGATTTATAGTAATCCAGTTGGGATGTAATAAAAGTATGAATCTCCCATTCAAAGTCATTAAAGTATAAAACTAATTTCACTTTAGATAAAAAGCCTGAATTTAAAAAGTGATCCATTAATCTCTTAATTGATATGTTAGTCAAGGTCAAAATTTCAATGAAGAGCCACTCCTAATATTTTTTTATGTTTCAGCTGACAGAACACTAACGAGTGATGTCCCCATAGATGTTCATTCTTGGGCTGCTTGATTTAAAAATATAATCAAGGCATTTTAATTTGAATACATAGTTCTAATGGTTTATAAGGACTAGGGCAAGAGGATGGATGGATGGATGGATGGATGGCTAGACAGACAGACAGACAAATATTATTACTGTTTTTATTTTACATTGTATTGCTGGATGTAACTGAGACCCTGTGTACATAATTTTGTTCCACCACATGCACTACATGTGGTGGAATTACAATAAATAAAAAAACTCTGACACTGAGAAAAAAAAAATGGACCAGTGTGTGATGCATTAAGTCAAGAAAGTGTAAATAATTAAATTAAGAAAGCAAGACAGGGAAAATATATATAAATACTTTGAATGAATGAAACAAAAGGCTTGCTAGCATTTGGTTTTGCATGGCAATAATCATACTATAAGCAATGTATAATGAAAATATAAATATAAAAAAACTAGAATTATCATGTTACAACTCTTTTAGCTACAACATTTTAAAGTTCCGAATGGCACAAATGATTATAGATTAACTGTTGTTACAATATAAATAATATATATATATATATATATATATATATATATATATATATATATATATATATATATATATATACAAGCCCAAAACCAGAAAAGTTGGCACGTTGTGGAAATCGCAAATAAAAACAGAATACAATGACTTGCAAATCTTTTTCAACCTATATTCAATTGAACACACTGCAAAGACCACATACTTAACGTTCGAACTGGTAAACTTTGTTATTTTTTGCAATTATTAGCTCATTTGGAATTTGATGCCTGCAACATGTTTCAAAAAAGCTGGCACAAGTGACAAAGAAGACAGAGAAATTTGAGGAATGCTCATCAAACACTTATTTGGAATATCCCACAGGTGAACATGCAAATTGGGAACAGGTGGGTGCCATGATTGGGTATAAAAGCAGCTTCCTTGACATGCTCAGTCATCCACATAGAAGGATGGGGCGAGGGTCACCACTCTGTGAACAAATGCGTGGGCAAATTGTCGAACAGTTCAAGAACAACTTTTCTCAACGAGCTATTGCAAGGAATTTAGGAATTTCACCATCTACGGTCCGTAATATCATCAAAAGGTTCAGAGAATCTGGAGAAATCACTACACGTAAGGGGCAAGGCCGAAAACCAACATTGAATGCCCGTGACCTTCGATCCCTCAGGCGGTACTGCATCAAAAACCGACATCAGTGTGTAAAAGATATCACCACATGGGCTCAGGAATACTTCAGAAAACCACTGTCAGTAACTACAGTTCGTCGCTACATCTGTAAGTGCAAGTTAAAGCTCTACTATGCAAAGCAAAAGCCATTCATCAACAAGATCCAGAAACGCCGCCGGCTTTGCTGGGCCCGAGCTCATCTGAGATGGACTGATGCAAAGTGGAAAAGTGTTCTGTGGTCTGATGAGTCCACATTTCAAATTGTCTTTGGAAACTGTGGACGTCGTGTCTTACGGACCAAAGAGGAAAAGAACCATCAGGACTGTTATAGGCGCAAAGTTCAAAAGCCAGCATCTGTGATGGTATGGGGGTGCATTAGTGCCCAAGGCATGGGTAACTTACACATCTGTGAAGGCACCATTAATGCTGAAAGGTACATACAGGTTTTGGAGCAACATATGCTGCCATCCAAGCGACGTCTTTTTCATGGACGCCCCAGCTTATTTCAGCAAGACAATGCCAAGCCACATTCTGCACGTGTTACAACAGCGTGGCTTCGTAGCAAAAGAGTGCGGGTCCTCCCCTGGCCTGCCTGCAGTCCAGACCTGTCCCCCATTGAAAATGTGTGGCGCATTATGAAACGTAAAATACGACAACGGAGACCCCGGACTGTTGAACAACTTAAGCTGTACATCAAGCAAGAATGGGGAAGAATTCCACCTGAAAAGCTTCAAAAATTGGTCTCCTCAGTTCCCAAACGTTTACTGAGTGTTGTTAAAAGGAAAGGCGATGTAACACAGTGGTAAATATGTCCCTGTGCCAACTTTTTTGCAATGTGTTGCTGCCATTGAATTCTAAGTTAATGGTTATTTGCAAAACAAAATAAAGTTTCTCCGTTCGAACATTAAATATATTGTCTTTGCATTCTATTCAGTTGAATATGGGTTGAAAAAGATTTGCAAGTCATTGTATTCTGTTTTTATTTGCGATTTGCACAACGTGCCAACTTTTCTGGTTTTGGGCTTGTATA
>JBBPBX010061574.1:8856-21077 GCA_038048925.1 Garcialebias charrua | reverse complement strand
TTTCTGTCTTGTCGCACCCAGATGCTGCTTCATCCTCACAGTCTTTGCTGCTTCTCTATCCTCCTCTGTACGTAACAACAACAGAAACTCAGCAAATGAAGGTGGCTTACTCTTCTTCTGTTTAAGCTGAAGTTCAGTTATGAGATTATTATCCCAGCATCCTCGACAAAACTGGGTTAGCAAGCATTTATCCACATCTTTCACTGCTACTCCTCCCCTCCTCACTGCATGCTGTAAGGACACTTGCAAACGTTGCAAATAAGTAGATGGTTTTTCACCAGCATCTTGATAAGTGTCCATAAATTTTGCATGCAGTTCATCTCCATCCTGTACAGTTCCATAAGCTGAATCTAATTGTTGCATATATACCTCTGGCAATGTATCAGAGCTTAGATGTTTAATAATATCTGCAGCAGGAGGTAGCAAACTGTCACGGATCAATCTAGAGCGCTGTAAATCGGATATGGAAGGATCTTTTAGTACTATCTCAACCCCAGAGCACCATGTGTCAAAATCTGTCTCATGGGCTGGCCTAGGCACTTTCCCAGAGAAGGTCCTCAGTCTATGGGAAGGATGTGAGTGCAATGAACCATCTCCACTCCTGACGACGTGTTCCACCACATATCGTTGCACCTCAGGAGGATTAAGGTCACTAGCCGCCATGGGAATGCTGGGTTGCCGCACTGCAGAAGCCCCCTGGCTCCTTGCTGAAGGAAAAGGGTCAGACACTCCAGAAGGTGACTCAGATTGTTTCATTGGGACATCGCTTGTTTGTTGCTGTGAGTCTGCATTAGGTGTAACCACTGGAGAGCAAAGCTGAGCAATGGACTGATTTATTTGTGCCATCATCTCTTGAAGAACATTTGCGTATTCTTTCCCAGAACACTTTGCTATATTCTTAAGATCTGCCAAATATGCGTTAGTCTTCAAACCACCAACTTTGGATGCATAAACTGTGGACAGATTTTTTATATAAAATTTGTTACCCTCATCAGAAATGTGAGTGTATGGTAACAGTGGAGACATACGTACCAATGGCAAACCTGATGTGAATTCAACCACAAAACTGTCATGAAATTCAGACTCAGTGTCATTAATTTTAACATTCTGCTCTATGTCACCGTAATGCTCAAGAAAACTAATAACTTCCTCATACGGTGAAGAATCGACAGCTCCAACAACTAAGACTGCATTTGGAATTTTAATTCCCAGATCTTCAAAGACCTCCATAATGATAGATTATTATTGGAGAGACTGAATGTGAAACCATGAGCATTAATTACTGCACAAACCAGCTCCTGGCTAGCTCGCCAAAATGTAACACCCAATGAGCTTTATACACTGGTAAGCAGGCTAAAATACAGAAGACTAGATTCATCTACTGGAGCTGGAGAACAGTAATTAATGACAGAGACTGAAGTAGTTTTTTGATGGTACCATGTATTATAATAAACAAGAAGCAATAACAAACATGTAAAATAAATAAACAAAAATAAACCAAACACCACAAAGTATGTACAAATTGCTGCAGCAGTTATTGTTCTTAGGTGCACTTAATACTGTTGCAAAAGAAAGAAATCAAAATCAATACAAGCTCTTTGTCAGAGAAAAATAAGGAAAAGTCCATCATCAGCTGTGCCAACAATCCAGGTCTTTGACACAACTAATTTTCCCTAAGTATGAGTTTTTAAAGTTTAGAGTGTTCATGGAGTTTTGAGTTTATATAAGTTCAAGCATGAAGAGATGTAGTTTGAAGAATCCAGTGTTGGAAGCTGTTTTTGTGAGGGCAAAGATAGTTAAGGAGATGGGCCTTAGGCTGTATTAGCCTCCTACCAGACCATGGGTAGAGTTCAGTTGTAGGCTGGGATTCTGTGCTCCCAGCTGTGCAGTTGGTTAGCTCGCCATCCACAAACCTCCAAGCTGATTGATGAGGTTTGAGGAAATCCAAGTTCATTCAAGTCCACCTGGCCAATTCCAAGATAATTTCAGACTTAGACTGATGAAACTTTCCTCTGTGTGTTTGTCGTCCGATCTGGTAGTATCCATCCACCTGCTTCCCTCAGCCATCTGATTGAGAGGAAGTCAGTGCAATTTCTACCTTTCCTCCATGGCTGCCATTGGTTAACACAATCACATGACCTGTGAGATGTGGAACTACTCTGTGAGCACATGACTCAAGTGGCACTCACAGACAGCAGAAAGTGGGACTTTAAAAAAACAAATAGGTTTAGGGGAAAGAAATATATATGTACTGTACATGTAGTTTTTACCCCGGGCTACATTTTGGATTTGTTTTTGTCTTTGCATGGGTTTAGCTGTGTTATCCCATGCAAAGTATTTTGTGGGGAGGTGTTACATCCCATGAGGATGTAATTTTTGTTCAGGTTAAAGTGATGAGGTGTTTGGAGATTTTGGAGGCTGATTGGCTGCAGCTGTTGGTTAATTGAAGCTTTATGGGTGGGGTGGTTGCTTCCTCTTTATTAGTTCCGGTCCGAAGATGCAGAAGGAGTGAGAAGAAGAGGTCCAAGCAGCAGGAGTGAGAAGAAGAGGTCCAAGCAGCAGGAGTGAGAAGGCAGAGGTCCAAGCAGCAGAAGAAAGAAGTTTGAAGCAGTAGCAGCTGAGAGCCGTGGCCGAGAGAAGTCGAATGATACCGAGTGATGAAGCTGTGAGAAGAAGCCTTAAGAAGTCCAAATGTTGAAGATGAAGTCCGAGTGAAGAATCCGAACGAAGTTGCCAATGTTGTCATGAGAAGCTGGAGCTGTGACCTGCTGTTGTTGTTGTGAGAAGCTGGAGCTGTGACCTGCTGTCGTTGTCGTGAGAAGCTGGAGCTGTGACCTGCTATCGTTGTCGTGAGAAGCTGGAGCTGTGACCTGCTGTCGTTGTCGTGAGAAGCTGGAGCTGTGACCTGCTGTTGTTGTCGTGAGAAGCTGGAGCTGTGACCTGCTGTCGTTGTCGTGAGAAGCTGGAGCTGTGACCTGCTGTTGTTGTCGTGAGAAGCTGGAGCTGTGACCTGCTGTCGTTGTCGTGAGAAGCTGGAGCTGAGACTTTGTGTCGTTGTTGGATGTGGGGCATGCCCATCCTGGTTGCTGAAGACAGGAGGCATGAGCGACCGACCCGTTGGACTTGGAGTTTGTTTTTGTTTATCATCCTGTAGCTGGATACGACCTGGTCCAACTTTAATTTAATTACTTTGAGAGGGACATGGGGAAAGCTGAGGGTTTGGACTCTCCTTTTTGTTTTGTTTTCAGGACTGCTGGAGGCGGCGCAGCCAGGGAGGCGCAACTGCACATAAAATAAAACCTTTTTTTTAACCCTCATTTCTGGTCTCGTGTCCCTTCATGTTACTTGACCCCTTGGGGCGTAACATATGGGGGCTCGTCAAACTTTTGGACCTACTTGTTGACGTTTTCCGAATGATTTTTGTACGTTTTTGAGTAGACTTGTAGGTGCAGATTGGATGCACACTGTCAGCTGGCGCTTGTGTTGCGTTCAGGCGCGACTGGGAATTTTTTGTGTTTGTTTGCTGTTGTCGGTGGGTTTATAATTTTTTTTTTTTGGTTAGCTGTTTAATATTTTTTTCTTCCTGCAACCATGGACTATGCTCAGTGCTTTAAGTGGAAAAAAATAAGTGCCGGTACCCTCCCTAATGTCATAATAATATGCATACCTGCAAACTCAGAAGGGATGAAAAAGGTGACAAACGTTGCGCCAACCCCCCCGAAAGATTTTGTAATTTTTTAACATGCTTCAGGTAAAAGTCATTTACTAACCTGATTTAATGAGAACATAAATAGGAAAGATTGTGTCAACCAAAAAATTAACAACCAACAACAGCAGCAAGTCAAATACAGCAGAACATTTTGCTAACAATGCGCTGCTCCGAGTCAACAGATGCATTTAAAAACTTAAGACTTATCTCTTCAGACAGGCTTTTGGTTAATTTTGTACATTGATTTTAGAGTTTGTTATGTTTTACCTTTTTGTATAGTACTTCTGTGATTTTATGATTTTATTTTTCCTTTTGTAAAGCACTATGTGACTCTCATGTCTGTGAAATGTGCTATATAAATAAAACTTACTAACAGTAAAAACTCATTTCTTAAATATGCTGGTGAAGATGTTTTGCCAGAAATTTTGAATAAAGTAGATGCCATTTCCTGCATTCTTGTGTATTTTAACAAGTTGTTAAACATCTATGTTTACCTACATGTAAACATGATTCACTAACTATTTTAGAGACATCTAACAAAATAAAGTCAGGTCCTGTGGACAGATTAAAAAATTGTTTAAATTATTATTGATCATGAATCAGGATATTTTAGAGACACCTCATTCAACTAGTTCATATAGACATCATCCTGTTTTTAAACTCACTCCTGTGGCTAAGATAATTAAATTAATGTGACACTTTATCACAGTGGCTTTAGGGGTGCAACTGACTTTTATTTTGTTAATTTTTATTTAGTTTTATTTGTAACACACTCCCTCGCGTTCTGTTGAACCTCCGCAGCGCGACTCGCGCTGCAAGTTTTTTTTTTTTTTACAGATTTCGCTGTCGTCTCCTCCCCCTGTCTATCCTGAGGTTGTGATTGGCCAAAATGACGCGCTCCACCAAAGATGTTTTATTGTCAACAGATGCATTACTGTTTCTTGAAATCCAGTCGGGGGAAATGATGCATTCTAATCTGCCACGGGTCTTTCAAGTGGAGAAGACAAAAATACGTTCCGGAACGCACATTACTCTTTAAAAAAGTCCCGGTACTGTCAGGGTTAAATTTTAGAAGTAGCGGAACTGGGTTCCAGTGAGTTCCGGCCCACTTAAAGCACTGACTATGCTGCTGTAATTAGTTTGAGGGAGATTGAATTAGAAAAGAGAAGATCTGCTTTGAGGATAAAGGAGTTGGAGACTGAATCTTATTTGAGGGACTTGGAGTTCAGTCATGAACAAACTTTAAAGGACATGGCGCTCAGACATAAACTTGCTTTAAAGGACAAGGAGCTTGTTTTAGAGCAGCAGCGCACTGCTTTGAGGGAAAAGGAAGTTATGTTTGAACATCGGAGATTGGGGTTAATAGATAAGGTTCGTTTGAGAGAAATAGAGCTGGGTGTTGAACATGTCCCGTTTAGTGGGGTGGGGTCTCGCCCTTGGTGGTGTTCCGGGGATGACTTAACTACAGGTCGTGTACTGGTCACTCCAGGGGTGAAGCCAGACCCAGTGCCGTGCTCTGTTACAGATTACCTGATTCTCGGATATCAGCTGGAGGGGGAGAGTGTCTACGAGGACGAAGATGGAGTTGATCTCTGTGACTCATTTTTCCTTTTTTCTGAATCTGATGACGACCCTGTGAGCGAAATAGCAGAGGAGGAATGTGAACCGGACGGGGATGACATGACATTGATCTGAGCGAGTGTTTTTTATTTAAATCTGTAGATGGAGGGACAATTCACGCAGTTGCTCCTGCTCCTTTGTTGGTTTCTGAGAGTTATGCGTTGCTGCAGCCCTCTGTTGCCCTTTATAAAGATGTGTTGATTGACTCTGTCACCTGTATTTCAGAGTTACTGATAGTGGAGCTGACCAGGAGGTGCTGTTGCTGTCAACCGGGAGGTGTTTTCCAGTGCTGGCCACTGCTGCAGATGGGGACAGTTTTGGTCAGGCTGTCATGCTGGGCAACACTCTCATTATGTAACTGGTGTCAGTAAATTCGATGTTGTGGATGTTGCTGAACGGCAGTTTTTTAGTGTAGTCCCAGACAAACGACGGCTTTGGGGTATTTTGAATGTGAATGGTGGGTGTTGGTGCTAGGTTGTAGGTTGGTTTTTATTTTATTTTATTCTAGGTTGTTGTTGTTGTTGTTTTGGATTTGTTTTTGTCTTTGCATGGGTTTAGCTGCGTTATCCCATGCAAAGTCTTTTGTGGAGGGGTGTTACATCCCATGGGGATGTAATTTTTGTTCAGGTCAAAGTGATGAGGTGTTTGGAGGTTTTGGAGGCTGATTGGTTGCAGCTGTTGGTTAATTGAAGCGCTGTGGGTGGGGTGGTTGCTCCCTCTTTATTAGGTCCAGTCTGAAGATGCAGAAGGAGTGAGAAGAAGAGGTCCAAACAGCAGGAGTGGGAAGGCAGATGTCCAAGCAGCAGAAGAAAGAAGTTTGAAGCAGTAGCAGCTGAGAGCCGTGGCCGAGAGAAGTCGAATGATGTCGAGTGATGAAGCTGAGAGAAGAAGCCTTAAGAAGTCCGAATGTTGAAGAAGAAGTCCGAGTGAAGAATCCGAATGAAGTTGCCGATGTTGTCATGAGAAGCTGGAGCTGTGACCTGCCGTCGTTCTGGTGAGAAGCTGGAGCTGTGACCTGCTGTCGTTGTGGTGAGAAGCTCTGACCTGCCGTTGTTGTGGTGAGAAGCTGGAGCTGTGACCTGCTGTCGTTGTAGTGAGAAACTGGAGCTGTGACCTGCCGTCGTTGTGGTGAGAAGCTGGAGCTGTGACCTGCTGTCGTTGTGGTGAGAAGCTGGAGCTGTTACCTGTTATTGTTGTTGTGTGCAAGGCGCGCCCATCCTGGGTGCTGAAGCCAGGAGGTGTGAGCGACCGACCCGTTGGACTTGGAGTTTGTTTTTGTTTATCATCCTGTAGCTGGACTCAACCTGGTCCAACTTTAATTTAATTTCTTTGAGAGGGACACGGGGAAAGCTGAGGGTTTGGACTCTCCTTTTTGTTTTTTTTTCAGGACTGCTAGAAGCGGCGTAGCCAGGGAGGCGCAGTTGCACATAAAATAAAACTTTTTTTTAACCTTTTCTGGTCTCGTGTCCCTTCATGTTACTTGACCCCTCGGGGCATAACATTAAGCCTGACGTTCCTCAGCCTCTTCGGCAGTCAGCATCTTAAGCAGCTCTTCAGTTTAAGTAGCAGAAAACAAAACCGGTGGAAAGTGAGAGACTGGATCAAGACGGTCGCTCCTGTCCTCCCTCCTCCTGTTCTCCTTCCTCCTGCTTTGCTCTCTGTGTGTCTCTGAGCTGTTGGTACACACCTCCCAAATGAAAAATACTATTATGGATCTGATTATCTGGACTTTCAACAAAATCTTTTCACCAAAACGACAGGGTCCTGGAGAACCCTCTTGTCCGGCTGAGACTCGCTGCGTGGTACATCAAAGATCAGCTGATGTGTCTCTCAGTCCTGTCTCAGGAGGACACTGAAGACCTTTATATATTTGGATTTATGATAGCAGGGGTTCTGCTCTTTGGCATCGGCAGAGCTCTATTTTATCGACCTTTGAGGAAGACATCGGCAGCAGTTTCATCCATGACAAAGTCAGTATGAAGGTTTGGTTGGTTCATGCTATGAGGACTCAGAATTAGCTGATTTATGAGCTAAACCATGAGATGGAGGCGATTTGTGAGAATCATAGATTACCTGCAGCTTGTAGGACTCCACAGCATGTTGGACTCGACCTTGAGGAAAGCTCATAACACAGGTCAGTGAAGTGGATACCCATAAATCTGACCATTTTGAACCGGAAAGTACCAGCAAGACTCAAGGCTGACAAGAAAAAACAGTCTGCCTGAAGAAAATCAACAAATGTGGCGTATCTGAATCTGAATCCTTCGTTTGGCCTCGGATACGAGTCGGCCATCAAATTTCTCCTGGGACATGGGTAAACTAGGGACAAAGCTTTATCTATCGCAGTCTCCCCCGCCAAGAAATTCTGTGCAGGTGTGCTAGTTGACCAACATCTTATCAGGACTATGACCTATCTGAAAGTGCTTCATGGAGAATTCTCAACGTCTTGACGTCAGATGCATAGTCATGTTCATAAATGTGCTACTGGTAGAGTTAGTTGATGTCTTATTGTGTCTGCAGGACAAGATGTGAGAGATCTTTTTTGTAATACAACTATCCATCCTCATGGCCTTTTACCTTTTTCTATCTAAAAGTATTTAGAAAATAAATAAAATAAATAATGGGCCACGCTTCTCAGCAGCAGCAACGTGCACTCCGCCCATCTTTCAGACGAACAAAATTGCACTGTATACTGGTACAATGATAATAAAGCTTATTCTGATTCAGAAATACTGAAAGTCTGAAAATGGCTAAAGACAGCATGTAGGTCTTAAAATGGCTAAAGAAACCCTGAAAGTCAGAAAACATTCCAAAGAAAGCCTAAAAGTCTGAAAACAGTTCAAAAAAACTGAAAGTATGAAAAAAACTAAAGAAACTCTGAAAAACCAAAAACAGCTAAAGAAACTCTGAAACTCTGAAACCAGTTAAAGAAAGTTTGAAAGTCTGAAAACAGCTAAATAAAACCTGAAGGTCTGAAAACAGCTAAAGAAAGCCTGTAGGTCTTAAAACAGCTAAAGAAACCCTGAAAGTCAGAAAACAGCCAAAGAAATCCTGAAAGCCTGAAAACAGCTAAAGAAAACCTTAAAGTTAGAAAAGAGATTAAGAAAGCCTGGACGTATGCAAATAGCTAAAGAAACCCAGAAAGTCTGAAAACAGCTAAATAAAATCTGATAGTCTGAAAACAGCTAAAGAAACCCTGAAATCTGAAAACAGTTAAAGAAAGCTTGAAAGTCTGAAAACAGCTAAAGTAAGTCTGAAAATCTGAAAAAAGCTATATAAAGACTGAAAGTCTGAAAACAGCTAGAGACCCAGAAAGTCTGAAAATGGCTAAAGTAACCCAAAAAGTCTGAAAACAGCTAAAGTAACCCTGAAAGTCTGAAAACAGCTATTGAAAGCCTGAAGGTCTGAAAAGAACTAAAGAAAGTCTGAAAGTCTGAAAACAGCTAAAGAAAGCTTGAAGGTCTGAAAAGAGCTAAAGAATGCTTGAAAGTCTGAAAACAGTTAAAGAAAGCTTGAAAGTCTGAAAACAGCTAAAGAAAGCTTGAAGGTCTGAAAACAGCTAAAGAAAGCTTGAAAGTCTGAAACAGCTAAAGAAAGCTTGAAGGTCTGAAAACCACTAAAAAAGCTTGAAGGTCTGAAAACAGTTAAAGACAGCTTGAAAGTCTGAAAACAGCTAAGTAAAACCTGAAGGTCTGAAAAAAGCTAAAGAAAGCCTGCAGGTCTTAAAACAGCTAAAGAAACCCTGAAAGTCAGAAAACAGCCAAAGAAAGACTGAAAGCCTGAAAACAGCTAAAGAAAACCTTAAAGTTAGAAAAGAGATTAAGAAAGCCTGGAGTATGCAAATAGCTAAAGAAACCCTGAAAGTCTGAAAAAAGCTAATTAAAATCTGACGGTCTGAAAACATCTTAAGAAACCCTGAAAGTCTGAAAACAGTTAAAGTCTAAAAATCTGAAAAAAGCTATATAAAGACAGAATGTCTGAAAACAGCTAGAGACCCAGAAAGTCTGAAAATGGCTAAAGTAACCCAAAAAGTCTGAAAACAGCTAAAGTAACCCTGAAAGTCTGAAAATAGCTAAAGAAAGCTTGAAGGTCAGAAAACAGCTGAAGAAACACTGAAGATCTGTAAACAGCTAAGTAAAGCCTGAATGTCTGAAAGCAGGTAAAGGAAGCCTGAAAGTCTGAAAACACCTAAAGAAAATCTTAAGGTCTGAAAACAGCTAAAGAAACCCTGAAATCTGAAAACAGCTAAAGAAAGCCTGAAAGTCTTAAAACAGCTAAAGAAATCCCGAAAGTCTGTAAAAACAACTGTATAAAGACTGAAGGTCTGAAAACAGCTAAATATACTATAATGAAGGTCTTCATTACTTCTGCTGGTAAACTTAAAATGCTGATGTTTGAATAGTTTAACTGAAAGAATGACAAGGAGAAATAGATTAAACTGTTTTATTGTTAGTTTGTAGGTGTTCTTGGGCAGCTCCTCAGCTGGTACTCATGACTTGTCCTGTTAACAAAACAAACAAATGCATAAAATCTACAAACCAGATTCCAAAAATGTTGGGACACTAAACAAATTGTGAATAAAAACTTAATGCAATGATGTGGAGGTGCCAACATCTAATATTTTATTCAGAATAGAACACAAATCACAGATCAAAAGTTTAAACTGAGAGAATGAATCATTTTAAGAAAAAAATATGTTGTTTCAAAATTTCATGGCATCAACAAATCCCAAAAAAGTTGGGACAAGTCCATTTTTACCAGTGTGTGTCATCCCCCCTTCTTCTTCCAACACTCAACAGACGTCTGGGGACAGAGGAGACCAGTTTCTCAAGTTTAGAAATAGGAATGCTCTACATTCATGTCTAATAAATCACATCTAATAAATCACATCTAATAATCACAGATTTTATACGTCTACCTTATAATGTTTTGCTAGTTTTTTGATACTTTGTTAAAAAAAGAAGAAAAAAAATATTTTGTTTTTTTCTCTCTTTTTGTTTTCTATTGTTTATTGTTTGTTTGTTTATTGTTTAATGAAATTCTATCATTGCTGTTCATTGTTCTTTAGTTTTAGCAGGTCGCTTTCGTAAATGAGCCCATGAGGTTCAAAAGATTTACCTGACTAAATAAAGGTTGAATGAAAATACAGGCCTCTAACTGTTCAATCGTCTTGGGCCTTCTTTGTCGCACCTTCCTCTTTATGATGCACCAAATGTTCTCTATAGGTGAAACATCTGGACTGCAGGCTGGACATTTCAGTACCGGATCCTTCTCCTACGTAGCCATGATGTTGTGATTGCTGCAGAATGTGGTCTGGCATTATCTTGTTGAAAAATGCAGGGTCTTCCCTGAAAGAGATGACGTCTAGATGGAGCATATGTTGTTCTAGAACCTGAACATAGTTCTCTGCATTAATGGTGCCTTTCCAGACATGCAAGCTGCCCATGCCACAAGCGCTCATGCAACCCCATACCATCAGTGATGCAGGCTTCTGAACGGAGCGTTGATAACAACTTGGGCTATCCTTGTCCTCTCTGGTCCGGATGACATGGCGTCCCAGTGTTCCATAAAGAACTTCAAATCGTGACTCATCTGACCACAGAACAGTCTTCCATTTTGCCACACTCCATTTTAAATGACCCCTGGCCCAGTGCAAACGTCTGAGCTTGTGGAGCTTGTTTAGAAATGGCTTCCTCTTTGCACTGTAGAGTTTCAGCTGCAACGGTGGATTGTGTTCACTGACAATGCTTTCTAGAAGTATTCCTGAGCCCATTCTTGTCGGAATCCCACTGTCTGCAGCCCTCTCCAAGATGGCCGCCAATTGACACCAGCTGACGGTCATCCATCTAACGAGGAGCTCCTCTACTTAAGGCTGCAGTCCAGTGAGATCCAATGCTGGAGCATTGTGCCTCAACCGGTATTTATGACTTCAGCCAGAAAGTATTGATCTGATAAGAGTGCTTACCTTGTGATCTTGTGTCCACAGTCTTGTGAATCCTTGGATTCTGTTTTCCGTCTGCCAATTCCTGCCTTGTTGCCACTCGCTTGCCAATCCACTCTGGAGTCCTGAAGTCCTTTCAGAACCTCGACCCAATATCGCCCTGTAAGATAACAAACAGAGCATCAGTTTTGATTCACCTATCCCACCAGAAGAACCCTGACCCTGTTCTCTCTTCCAGGCTCTCCAGAGACCCCAAGTGTACCGTTTCACCTTGTACATAATAAACAGTGTTATTATTGTCACTCTGAGTTTTGCTTCTATTCTGGTCTTGTACCACTCTGGGTTCAGTCGGTCATTACAATTCTGTTATTTCCTTGACAGTGGCATTCCTGTTTGAGGTGCAGTGACGTTTAAGGGCCCGGAGATCACGAGCATCCAGTAGAGTTTTACGGCCTTGACCCTTACGCACAGCGATTGTTCCAGATTCTCTGAATCTTTTGATGATGTTATGCACGGTTGATGATGATAACTTAAAAGTCTTTGCTATTTTACGCTGGGTAACACCATTCTGGTATTGCTGCACTATCTTTCTGTGCAACAATGGTGGAATTGGTGATCCTCTTACCATCTTGGCTTCTGAGAGACACTGACACTCTGAGAAGCTCTTTTTATACCCAATCATGTTGTCAATTGACCTAATTAGTGTTAATTGGTCTTCCAGCTGTTCGTTATATGCTCAATTTCCTTTTTCCAGCCACTTATTGCTACTTGTCCCAACTTTTTGGGGATTTGTTGACACCTGGGCCGGATTTTAGCACGGGCTTATTGGGGTTGCAGCCCGGGGCCCCGGCGCTTCGGGGGCCCTGAAGGATGTTTTACTAATGGCGCCAGTCGGATAGTACAGGCTCTACAACCTTTTTTCTAATTTTGTAGAAGAGAGGCTCTCAGACA
>JBBPBX010061573.1:0-21078 GCA_038048925.1 Garcialebias charrua | reverse complement strand
CCGGTGTTATGCCGAGAAAAGCATGCCTGCCGTGGATTGCACCCCCTGTCGCGGGAACGCGCATGGGGCTCCGCCCATTGCTGAAAGTACCGCATGTTGATGAGAAAACGGATATAAATATGACTTTTGAGGCAACTTTTAAACATATCCATAATATAATCGAGTTGTTTAACTATGAATGACCTATAAAGGTGGAGTTTTATGCTATTTAAATTTAAGAAAAAACTGTTTTGACCCCTTTATCTGATCTCGTTGGAGGCGAACGCTTTACTGTAACACTGTACACTGTCCGATGAATAATGTTTAATGTCCGAAATCATCAACTTCCAGAAAATGTTTTGTGACAGAGAGGGGAGTTGCAATTTAAGAGGAGAAGGACATTTTAAAAAACAACAACCAGGAAGAGGTTTAGTTTTGTCGGTGTGTGGAGTCAATAAAACAGTTTATCCACTAGGTGTCAGTATAACTCTTCACTAGGTTTTACATGGTGGAGTAAAAAGGTATAGAAGTGAAGATGACTTCAGATGATTTTTGTCAGATGTGACACGGCACAATAAAGTGGTGTTCAAACAACATGCTGGACTCTCTCTTGGTGTTCTTAAACGGAGCACAGCATAAACAACCTTTAAAAAACGATTTAAAAAGGAGCTTATTGCAAAATATGTTCTATATACAGTAGTGAGTGTTTTAAAGTCTATAAATGCTATTGATGATATAAATACTGTTAAAACAATTGTATATCTTTATGTTTAGTTGAAAGAACTTGTCTCCTTTTGGTATTTTGACTATTAATTGATTATAAATTGATGAGTATGAAAGGGGCAGGACATAAGGACAAAGGTGGTCCAAAATCATCCAAAATTTTCAATTAAATAGTTCCATCCAATAGCTAACAAAGATGGAAAATGAATCAAAACATAAAAAATTTGGGCCCAACTTACACTATTTATTTATTCATTTTTTATAAAAACACACAACATGATACATACAGTAGAAGAAAATAAAAAAACAGACAAAATAAAATGAAAGGCGGCAGAAGAAAAAATCTTATTTTTTCTGCCCCGTATACTCCAATAAACAATTGATATAACCAACTCTTTTGATTTTCATAACTTAGTTTCAACCTACAATAAACTCTTCATACAACCATATTCAAATGTATAATTTTAACCGATTAAGCTTAATCAGTCTTTTGAAAGCAGCCAGTGAATCAATCTCTTTAATGTCTGAATCCAATTCATTCCATAACCCTATTCCTCGAATTAGGGTTCACAACATGTGTGATTATGTACAAAATGTTATGTCTTTCATAACTCTCTAGTTCTCTGAGTTAGCTGGAGGTGCATAAACGCCAAATCATAGGCTGTCAATATTGGCACCCCCCTTTATTTACCCCAAATATTCTCCAAATTACATAAAACTCACACCAAAAGCTCATACAACATGTGTGATTATTTACAAAATGTTATGTCTTTCATAACTCTCTAATTCTCTCAGTTAGCAGGGGGGTTCATATCTCTGAAACGCCAATTCAGGCTGTCAAAATTGGCACCCCCCTCCATTTCCACCAAATATTCTCCAAATTATATGAAACTCACACCAACAGCTCACACAACATGTGTGATTATTTACAAAATGTTATGTCTTTCATAACTCTCTCTCTCTCAGTTAGCAGGGGGGTTCATATCTCTAAAACGCCAATTCTTAGGCTGTCAAAATTGGCACCCCCCTCCATTTCCACCAAATATTCTCCAAATTATATAAAACTCACACCAACAGCTCACACAACATGTGTGATTATTTACAAAATGTTATGTCTTTCATAACTCTCTCTCTCAGTTAGCAGGAGGGTGCATATCTCTAAAACGCCAATTCTTAGGCTGTCAAAATTGGCACCCCCCTCCATTTCCACCAAATATTCTCCAAATTACATAAAACTCACACCAACAGCTCACACAACATCTGTGATTATTTACAAAATGTTATGTCTTTCATAACTCTCTAATTCTCTCAGTTAGCAGGGGGGTTCATATCTCTGAAACGCCAATTCAGGCTGTCAAAATTGGCACCCCCCTCCATTTCCACCAAATATTCTCCAAATTATATGAAACTCACACCAACAGCTCACACAACATGTGTGATTATTTACAAAATGTTATGTCTTTCATAACTCTCTCTCTCTCAGTTAGCAGGGGGGTTCATATCTCTAAAACGCCAATTCTTAGGCTGTCAAAATTGGCACCCCCCTCCATTTCCACCAAATATTCTCCAAATTATATAAAACTCACACCAACAGCTCACACAACATGTGTGATTATTTACAAAATGTTATGTCTTTCATAACTCTCTCTCTCAGTTAGCAGGAGGGTGCATATCTCTAAAACACCAATTCTTAGGCTGTCAAAATTGGCACCCCCTCCATTTCCACCAAATATTCTCCAAATTACATAAAACTCACACCAACAGCTCACACAACATGTGTGATTATTTACAAAATGTTATGTCTTTCATAACTCTCTAATTCTGTCAGTTAGCAGGAGGGTGCATAAACACCAATTGTTAGGCTGTCAATATTGGCACCCCCCTATATTTACCCCAAATATTCTCAAAATTACATAAAACTCACACCAACAGCTCACACAGCATCTGTGATTATGTACAAAATGTTATGTCTTTCATAACTCTCTCTCTCTCAGTTAGCAGGAGGGTTCATATCTCTGAAACGCCAATTTAGGCTGTCAAAATTGGCACCCCCCTCCATTTCCACCAAATATTCTCCAAATTATATAAAACTCACACCAACAGCTCACACAACATGTGTGATTATTTACAAAATGTTATGTCTTTCATAACTCTCTCTCTCAGTTAGCAGGAGGGTGCATATCTCTAAAACACCAATTCTTAGGCTGTCAAAATTGGCACCCCCCTCCATTTCCACCAAATATTCTCCAAATTACATAAAACTCACACCAACAGCTCACACAACATGTGTGATTATTTACAAAATGTTATGTCTTTCATAACTCTCTAATTCTCTCAGTTAGCAGGGGGTGCATAAACGCCAATTGTTAGGCTGTCAATATTGGCACCCCCCTATATTTACCCCAAATATTCTCCAAATTATATGAAACTCACACCAACAGATCACACAACATGTGTGATTATTTACAAAATGTTATGTCTTTCACAACTCTCTCTCTCAGTTAGCAGGAGGGTGCATATCTCTAAAACGCCAATTCTTAGGCTGTCAAAATTGGCACCCCCCTCCATTTCCACCAAATATTCTCCAAATTACATAAAACTCACACCAACAGCTCACACAACATCTGTGATTATTTACAAAATGTTATGTCTTTCATAACTCTCTAATTCTCTCAGTTAGCAGGGGGGTTCATATCTCTGAAACGCCAATTCAGGCTGTCAAAATTGGCACCCCCCTCCATTTCCACCAAATATTCTCCAAATTATATGAAACTCACACCAACAGCTCATACAACATGTGTGATTATGTACAAAATGTTATGTCTTTCATAACTCTCTAATTCTCTCAGTTAGCAGGGGGTGCATAAACGCCAATTGTTAGGCTGTCAATATTGGCACCCCCCTATATTTACCCCAAATATTCTCCAAATTATATGAAACTCACACCAACAGATCACACAACATGTGTGATTATTTACAAAATGTTATGTCTTTCATAACTCTCTCTCTCAGTTAGCAGGAGGGTGTATATCTCTAAAACACCAATTCTTAGGCTGTCAAAATTGGCACCCCCCTCCATTTCCACCAAATATTCTCCAAATTACATAAAACTCACACCAACAGCTCATACAACATCTGTGATTATTTACAAAATGTTATGTCTTTCATAACTCTCTCTCTCTCAGTTAGCAGGGGGGTTCATATCTCTAAAACGCCAATTCTTAGGCTGTCAAAATTGGCACCCCCCTCCATTTCCACCAAATATTCTCCAAATTACATAAAACTCACACCAACAGCTCACACAACATCTGTGATTATTTACAAAATGTTATGTCTTTCATAACTCTCTAATTCTCTCAGTTAGCAGGGGGGTTCATATCTCTGAAACGCCAATTCAGGCTGTCAAAATTGGCACCCCCCTCCATTTCCACCAAATATTCTCCAAATTATATGAAACTCACACCAACAGCTCATACAACATGTGTGATTATGTACAAAATGTTATGTCTTTCATAACTCTCTCTCTCCCAGTTAGCAGGGGGTGCATATCTCTAAAACGCCAATTCAGGCTGTCAAAATTGGCACCCCCCTCCATTTCCACCAAATATTCTCCAAATTACATAAAACTCACACCAACAGCTCACACAACATCTGTGATTATTTACAAAATGTTATGTCTTTCATAACTCTCTAATTCTCTCAGTTAGCAGGGGGGTTCATATCTCTGAAACGCCAATTCAGGCTGTCAAAATTGGCACCCCCCTCCATTTCCACCAAATATTCTCCAAATTATATAAAACTCACACCAACAGCTCACACAACATGTGTGATTATTTACAAAATGTTATGTCTTTCATAACTCTCTCTCTCAGTTAGCAGGAGGGTGCATATCTCTAAAACGCCAATTCTTAGGCTGTCAAAATTGGCACCCCCCTCCATTTCCACCAAATATTCTCCAAATTATATGAAACTCACACCAACAGCTCACAAAACATGTGTGATTATGTACAAAATGTTATGTCTAACATAACTCTCTAGTTCTCTCAGTTAGCAGGGGGTGCATATCTCTAAAATGCCAATTCAGGCTGTCAAAATTGGCACCCCCCTCCATTTCCACCAAATATTCTCCAAATTACATAAAACTCACACCAACAGCTCACACAACATCTGTGATTATTTACAAAATGTTATGTCTTTCATAACTCTCTAATTCTCTCAGTTAGCAGGGGGGTTCATATCTCTGAAACGCCAATTCTTAGGCTGTCAAAATTGGCACCCCCCTCCATTTCCACCAAATATTCTCCAAATTATATAAAACTCACACCAACAGCTCACACAACATGTGTGATTATTTACAAAATGTTATGTCTTTCATAACTCTCTCTCTCTCAGTTAGCAGGAGGGTGCATATCTCTAAAACACCAATTCTTAGGCTGTCAAAATTGGCACCCCCCTCCATTTCCACCAAATATTCTCCAAATTACATAAAACTCACACCAACAGCTCATACAACATGTGTGATTATTTACAAAATGTTATGTCTTTCATAACTCTCTAATTCTGTCAGTTAGCAGGAGGGTGCATAAACACCAATTGTTAGGCTGTCAATATTGGCACCCCCCTATATTTACCCCAAATATTCTCAAAATTACATAAAACTCACACCAACAGCTCACACAGCATCTGTGATTATGTACAAAATGTTATGTCTTTCATAACTCTCTCTCTCTCAGTTAGCAGGAGGGTTCATATCTCTGAAACGCCAATTTAGGCTGTCAAAATTGGCACCCCCCTCCATTTCCACCAAATATTCTCCAAATTATATAAAACTCACACCAACAGCTCACACAACATGTGTGATTATTTACAAAATGTTATGTCTTTCATAACTCTCTCTCTCAGTTAGCAGGAGGGTGCATATCTCTAAAACACCAATTCTTAGGCTGTCAAAATTGGCACCCCCCTCCATTTCCACCAAATATTCTCCAAATTACATAAAACTCACACCAACAGCTCACACAACATGTGTGATTATTTACAAAATGTTATGTCTTTCATAACTCTCTAATTCTCTCAGTTAGCAGGGGGTGCATAAACGCCAATTGTTAGGCTGTCAATATTGGCACCCCCCTATATTTACCCCAAATATTCTCCAAATTATATGAAACTCACACCAACAGATCACACAACATGTGTGATTATTTACAAAATGTTATGTCTTTCACAACTCTCTCTCTCAGTTAGCAGGAGGGTGCATATCTCTAAAACGCCAATTCTTAGGCTGTCAAAATTGGCACCCCCCTCCATTTCCACCAAATATTCTCCAAATTACATAAAACTCACACCAACAGCTCACACAACATCTGTGATTATTTACAAAATGTTATGTCTTTCATAACTATCTAATTCTCTCAGTTAGCAGGGGGTTCATATCTCTGAAACGCCAATTCAGGCTGTCAAAATTGGCACCCCCCTCCATTTCCACCAAATATTCTCCAAATTATATGAAACTCACACCAACAGCTCATACAACATGTGTGATTATGTACAAAATGTTATGTCTTTCATAACTCTCTAATTCTCTCAGTTAGCAAGGGGTGCATAAACGCCAATTGTTAGGCTGTCAATATTGGCACCCCCCTATATTTACCCCAAATATTCTCCAAATTATATGAAACTCACACCAACAGATCACACAACATGTGTGATTATTTACAAAATGTTATGTCTTTCATAACTCTCTCTCTCAGTTAGCAGGAGGGTGTATATCTCTAAAACACCAATTCTTAGGCTGTCAAAATTGGCACCCCCCTCCATTTCCACCAAATATTCTCCAAATTACATAAAACTCACACCAACAGCTCATACAACATCTGTGATTATTTACAAAATGTTATGTCTTTCATAACTCTCTCTCTCTCAGTTAGCAGGGGGGTTCATATCTCTAAAACGCCAATTCTTAGGCTGTCAAAATTGGCACCCCCCTCCATTTCCACCAAATATTCTCCAAATTACATAAAACTCACACCAACAGCTCACACAACATCTGTGATTATTTACAAAATGTTATGTCTTTCATAACTCTCTAATTCTCTCAGTTAGCAGGGGGGTTCATATCTCTGAAACGCCAATTCAGGCTGTCAAAATTGGCACCCCCCTCCATTTCCACCAAATATTCTCCAAATTATATGAAACTCACACCAACAGCTCATACAACATGTGTGATTATGTACAAAATGTTATGTCTTTCATAACTCTCTCTCTCCCAGTTAGCAGGGGGTGCATATCTCTAAAACGCCAATTCAGGCTGTCAAAATTGGCACCCCCCTCCATTTCCACCAAATATTCTCCAAATTACATAAAACTCACACCAACAGCTCACACAACATCTGTGATTATTTACAAAATGTTATGTCTTTCATAACTCTCTAATTCTCTCAGTTAGCAGGGGGGTTCATATCTCTGAAACGCCAATTCAGGCTGTCAAAATTGGCACCCCCCTCCATTTCCACCAAATATTCTCCAAATTATATAAAACTCACACCAACAGCTCACACAACATGTGTGATTATTTACAAAATGTTATGTCTTTCATAACTCTCTCTCTCAGTTAGCAGGAGGGTGCATATCTCTAAAACGCCAATTCTTAGGCTGTCAAAATTGGCACCCCCCTCCATTTCCACCAAATATTCTCCAAATTATATGAAACTCACACCAACAGCTCACAAAACATGTGTGATTATGTACAAAATGTTATGTCTAACATAACTCTCTAGTTCTCTCAGTTAGCAGGGGGTGCATATCTCTAAAATGCCAATTCAGGCTGTCAAAATTGGCACCCCCCTCCATTTCCACCAAATATTCTCCAAATTACATAAAACTCACACCAACAGCTCACACAACATCTGTGATTATTTACAAAATGTTATGTCTTTCATAACTCTCTAATTCTCTCAGTTAGCAGGGGGGTTCATATCTCTGAAACGCCAATTCTTAGGCTGTCAAAATTGGCACCCCCCTCCATTTCCACCAAATATTCTCCAAATTATATAAAACTCACACCAACAGCTCACACAACATGTGTGATTATTTACAAAATGTTATGTCTTTCATAACTCTCTCTCTCTCAGTTAGCAGGAGGGTGCATATCTCTAAAACACCAATTCTTAGGCTGTCAAAATTGGCACCCCCCTCCATTTCCACCAAATATTCTCCAAATTACATAAAACTCACACCAACAGCTCATACAACATCTGTGATTATTTACAAAATGTTATGTCTTTCATAACTCTCTCTCTCTCAGTTAGCAGGGGGGTTCATATCTCTAAAACGCCAATTCTTAGGCTGTCAAAATTGGCACCCCCCTCCATTTCCACCAAATATTCTCCAAATTACATAAAACTCACACCAACAGCTCACACAACATCTGTGATTATTTACAAAATGTTATGTCTTTCATAACTCTCTAATTCTCTCAGTTAGCAGGGGGGTTCATATCTCTGAAACGCCAATTCAGGCTGTCAAAATTGGCACCCCCCTCCATTTCCACCAAATATTCTCCAAATTATATGAAACTCACACCAACAGCTCATACAACATGTGTGATTATGTACAAAATGTTATGTCTTTCATAACTCTCTCTCTCCCAGTTAGCAGGGGGTGCATATCTCTAAAACGCCAATTCAGGCTGTCAAAATTGGCACCCCCCTCCATTTCCACCAAATATTCTCCAAATTACATAAAACTCACACCAACAGCTCACACAACATCTGTGATTATTTACAAAATGTTATGTCTTTCATAACTCTCTAATTCTCTCAGTTAGCAGGGGGGTTCATATCTCTGAAACGCCAATTCAGGCTGTCAAAATTGGCACCCCCCTCCATTTCCACCAAATATTCTCCAAATTATATAAAACTCACACCAACAGCTCACACAACATGTGTGATTATTTACAAAATGTTATGTCTTTCATAACTCTCTCTCTCAGTTAGCAGGAGGGTGCATATCTCTAAAACGCCAATTCTTAGGCTGTCAAAATTGGCACCCCCCTCCATTTCCACCAAATATTCTCCAAATTATATGAAACTCACACCAACAGCTCACAAAACATGTGTGATTATGTACAAAATGTTATGTCTAACATAACTCTCTAGTTCTCTCAGTTAGCAGGGGGTGCATATCTCTAAAATGCCAATTCAGGCTGTCAAAATTGGCACCCCCCTCCATTTCCACCAAATATTCTCCAAATTACATAAAACTCACACCAACAGCTCACACAACATCTGTGATTATTTACAAAATGTTATGTCTTTCATAACTCTCTAATTCTCTCAGTTAGCAGGGGGGTTCATATCTCTGAAACGCCAATTCTTAGGCTGTCAAAATTGGCACCCCCCTCCATTTCCACCAAATATTCTCCAAATTATATAAAACTCACACCAACAGCTCACACAACATGTGTGATTATTTACAAAATGTTATGTCTTTCATAACTCTCTCTCTCAGTTAGCAGGAGGGTGCATATCTCTAAAACGCCAATTCTTAGGCTGTCAAAATTGGCACCCCCCTCCATTTCCACCAAATATTCTCCAAATTATATGAAACTCACACCAACAGCTCACAAAACATGTGTGATTATGTACAAAATGTTATGTCTAACATAACTCTCTAGTTCTCTCAGTTAGCAGAGGGTGCATAAACGCCAATTCTTAGGCTGTCAATATTGGCACCCCCCTATATTTACCCCAAATATTCTCCAAATTACATAAAACTCACACCAACAGCTCACACAACATGTGTGATTATGTACAAAATGTTATGTCTTTCATAACTCTCTAGTTCTCTCAGTTAGCAGGGGGTGCATAAACGCCAATTCTTAGGCTGTCAATATTGGCACCCCCCTATATTTACCCCAAATATTCTCCAAATTACATAAAACTCACACCAACAGCTCACACAACATGTGTGATTATGTACAAAATGCTATGTCTTTCATAACTCTCTAGTTCTCTCAGTTAGCAGGGGGTGCATAAACGCCAATTCTTAGGCTGTCAATATTGGCACCCCCCTATATTTACCCCAAATATTCTCCAAATTATATGAAACTTACACCAACAGCTCACACAACATGTTGAGATTTTATGTATGTGTCGATTAAACATGAACAGTTTTTTTTGGTTTGCAAAAAAAAAAAAAATTGTACAAAATGGAACAACAAAATCGTGTACCGTACCTAAAAAGGTATGAAAGGATGCAAAATACGTACACAACAAAAACATCTCAAAACATAAACATTATTGAACGTCAGTTGTAAATGATGTGAACAGTCTAAATAAAAGGCCTAAATGCACATTGCACAGGTATAATCTTCTTCTGCACAGGTATAATCTTTTCCTGCTTGCGTGGTCATGACACAGCCTTGGTGGTACCACCGGTTGCAGCAGTCACAGGCTATCTGTAATTGATAAAATACAAATGGTTATATTGCAACATTAAGAAAGATGATCGCATTGTTTTTAATCAGTTGTTTTCCATTTCCTGAACATAAATGGTTAGTTTTTTCTTTACTAAACATGAAACATCTTGTTGTTGTTAGGCCTATATTTAAGGACAGTTCAAAATGGCAGCATTTTGTTAAATGCATGGAGGTCAAACACAGTTGTATTACCAAAAAATAAATAAAAATACATTTCATTAAGACTTCATAACAACTGCTTAAAAATGTGAAATTACTTTCAATTATGCTGGGTTAAATGTTCTTTTTTATGATTTTGTTTTGTTATCAAAAGTACTTTGCAACCATTTTTTTATGATGGCATACAAATTGATTGAATTCAATTTTCACTTTATAATTTTTTTTCTTACCCACAGATTATCTTCCGTGTTGTTCATCCCACAATGACTGCAGAGGTTCTCCAATGACTCTACAGCAAAACAAATCACAGCCTTTAGTAAATTTTCTCACATGAACATAATGCTATTTTTTTGTGTTTTTTTTTAAGCATTTGAAATATAAGAATAAAAAGCTATGTTAGTGTTGATCATAAACTACAAACAGTCTCATCCTCCATCTCTATCTCAGTTGTCTTTAGCCCCTGCTTAAAATATCTGGGGTCATACACAGAAGCAAAACAGTTTTATCTCGTTACAAGTCATAAAAGCTAAACATCATATTGGCATGTTAGACAGGCTCATATTGTGTATATCTTATCATGAATTGAATCACATATGTATTTATAGTGATACATTCATCCAAAAAATCCTTCACTGCTAAATTTTCTTATTTCGGTTAGGTTTTATTATTTTCTGAATTGCGAAGTAGGAGAGAAAACGTGAATCCTTTAATATTTAAACATGTTTCCAAATAAATTTTGTTCATGTGATGTTTCACATAACACCTCTCAGTTGCATTGTCGACCTTTACAAAATCTGTACTTTCATTTTGCTTTTTATATCACAACCACACGTGAATCGAAAACAAAACTTTCAAAAGCCACCTGATTCTGACAGAATTTTGGTCGAAATGTCGACCCGTATGGCATCAACAGCAGCTGTTGTACATGGGAAGTTCAGATCTTTTTCTTCCAAGATGCATTCTGCAAACTGTAAACATAAAGACTTTAATACCCTGATGCATGCTCAACAATACCGGTAGAAATTTCTAAAAAAAAAGCCAAGTCTGTTCCTCTGGACATTCAAAACAAAACAAAAAAGTAGAAACGTTTCACCTTTTGTCCGAAACAGTTCCTTGGTCTGATATGCTGTATTCAGCTCGGTTGTATAAACATCACCCTCTCATAGTGGATCAACCAGTTTGTTGTTGACAGCCTGAAACCATCTAATTACATGATAAAGGAGGACCATCAGCCTAACAAGACCCCGAGACCCCGAGATACTTAAACTCCTCCACTTGGGGCAGGACCTCCTCCCCGACCCGGAGAGGGCATGCTACCCTTTTCCGGCTCAAGACCATGGCCTCGGATTTGGAGGAACTGATCCTCATCCCGGCCGCATCACACTCGGCTGCAAACCGCTCCAGCGAAAGCTGTAGATCACGATCTGATGAAGCCAATAGGACCACATCATCTGCAAAAAACAGAGAAGCGATTCTAAGGCCACCAAAACGGATCCTCTCAACACCTTGGCTGCGCCTAGAAATTCTGTCCATAAAAGTTATGAACAGAATCGGTGACAAAGGGCAACCTTGGCGGAGTCCAACTCTCACCGGAAACGAGCCCGACTTACTGCCAGCGATGCGGACCAAGCTCTGACACCGGTCGTACAGGGACCTAACAGCCCATATCAAAGGGCCTGGTACCCCATACTCCCGGAGTACCCCCCACAGAACCCCCCGAGGGACGCGGTCGAATGCCTTTTCCAAGTCCACAAAGCACATGTAAACTGGTTGGGCAAACTCCCACGCACCCTCCAGGACCCTGTTGAGGGTGTAGAGCTGGTCTAGTGTTCCACGACCAGCACGAAAACCACACTGCTCCTCCTGAATCCGAGGTTCGACTATCCGATGGACCCTCCTCTCCAGAACCCCTGAATAGACCTTACCAGGGAGGCTTAAGAGTGTGATCCCCCTATAGTTGGAACACACCCTACGGTCCCCCTTTTTGAATAGGGGAACCACCACCCCAGTCTGCCAATCCAAGGGAACTGCCCCCGATGTCCACGCGATATTGCAGAGTCGCGTAAGCCAACACAACCCCACAACATCCAGAGCCCTAAGGAACTCAGGACGAATCTCATCCACCCCCGGAGCCCTGCCACCGCGGAGCTTTTTAACCACCTCGGCGACCTCAGCACCAGAGATTGGAGAGCCCGACCCAAAGTCCCCAGGCTCCGCTTCCTCAGTGGAAGACGTGCCAGTAGGATTGAGGAGGTCTTCGAAGTATTCCGCCCACCGACTCACAACATCCCGAGTTGAGGTCAACAGCACGCCATCCCCACCATAAATGGTGTTGGTCGCGTACTGCTTTCCCCCCCTGAGACCTTTCATCCTCTGATACAAAACATGGATGACCTGCTGAAAAATTCTACATGCTGTTGATGTGGACACATTAAATCTGAAAGCCAAGTCTTTCAGTGGAGCACTCAGGCGAAGTCTCATCAGGGTCAAAATCAGTTTTTGGAATTTTGTTATCTTGCACTTTACTGTTTCTACAATTAATGGTTCCACTAAAGTGAAGACTGACATGAGTGTTACAAAACTAGGGAGTCCTGTGTAATATTTAACCTTCTGTATGTTATGTTCATAGGACTGTGGTGTCAGGCTCGTTTCCAGTGAGAGTTGGACTCCGCCAAGGTTGCCCTTTGTCACCGATTCTGTTCATAACTTTTATGGACAGAATTTCTAGGCGCAGCCAAGGTGTTGAGAGGATCCGTTTTGGTGGCCTTAGAATCGCTTCTCTGTTTTTTGCAGATGATGTGGTCCTATTGGCTTCATCAGATCGTGATCTACAGCTTTCGCTGGAGCGGTTTGCAGCCGAGTGTGATGCGGCCGGGATGAGGATCAGTTCCTCCAAATCCGAGGCCATGGTCTTGAGCCGGAAAAGGGTAGCATGCCCTCTCCGGGTCGGGGAGGAGGTCCTGCCCCAAGTGGAGGAGTTTAAGTATCTCGGGGTCTTGTTCACGAATGAGGGAAAACTGGAGCGTGAGATCGATAGGCGGATAGGTGCAGCGTCCGCAGTGAAGCGGGCGCTGTACCGGTCTGTCGTGGTGAAGAGAGAGCTGAGTCGAAAGGCAAAGCTCTCAATTTACCGATCGATCTACGTTCCCACCCTCATCTATGGTCATGAGCTTTGGGTTGTGACCGAAAGAACGAGATCTCGGATACAAGCGGCTGAAATGAGTTTTCTCCGCAGGGTGTCTGGACTCTCCCTTAGAGATAGGGTGAGAAGCTCAGTCATCCGGGAGGGACTCGGAGTAGAGCCGCTGCTTCTCCACATCGAGAGGAGCCAGTTGAGGTGGCTCGGGCATCTGGTTAGGATGCCTCCTGGACGCCTCCCTGGTGAGGTGTTCCGGGCATGTCCCACCGGGAGGAGACCCAGAGGAAGACCCAGGACACGCTGGAGGGACTATGTTTCTCGGCTGGCCTGGGAACGCCTTGGGATTCCCCTGGAGGAGCTGCTCCATGAGGCTGGGGAGAGGGAAGTCTGGGCCTCCCTACTTAGGCTGCTACCCCCGCGACCCGACTCCGGATAAGCGGACAAAAATGGATGGATGGATGGACTGTGGTGTAATTGTTGCAGCAGCTAAAGAGTCTTCAAAGTTTTTAATTCTGGTCAACATTTGCTACTCTCATCTGGTTTCCTAATTGCAGTTCTGAACTGGCACCATCACCACTGGTTTCCTCACCAGCAACTCCATCCTGTGGTGGTGTGTGGTGAAGCTGTGGAGGTGGTGTGGTGTGTGGTGAAGCTGTGGTGGTGGTGGTGTATGGTGAAGCTGTGGTGGTGTGGGAATTGGAGTCTGTTCCAGTAACGCCGCTGCGATGGCTTCACACTGCTTCTTCTTCTGTCGCCTGCCCTGTGCACGAGCATACCTGTGAACAGATGAACATAATCAGAGTTGTTGAAGGAGGAGAAAAAACAAATAAAATCTCAAATTTGATGTAATTACTTTCAGTCTGAGTCAATGTACAACACACACCTCGTAAAGAAAAAACGAAGCACAACTAAACAACTAATATAACTTTGATATGTGATCAACTGCTTTTGCACTTTAAAACGTCTACTTCACAAAAGTGTGAATGTGTGTCTTATTAAATGATGCAAGAAATCTGCAATGCGTCTTTGAGGGCCTCAAAAAGAAAGACTAATGCAATATTATGTCTATTATTATTATTATTATTATTATTATTATTATTATTATTATTATTATCATAAACCAAAATAACAGGCTTGTATGAGATATGGACGTATGGTTAAATCGCATTAGGTGAGCACAGACTTTTTGTGCTTTTTCTATGTAACAAGAAGTACTTGTTAATAGAGCTTTGGAGCGTGACGTCACTGGTCCACCGCGCACAGCATTGTGGGTAGTTTTTTTTGTAGTTTTTTTTCGATCCGCCATTTTTCCTGCCTTGCTCGTATTTTGTTCGAATCAGGTTTCAACAGCTTAGCAATGGTCCTAAATTGCTGTGTAATAGGATGCAATGTCCGTTCACACGACAGAAAAGGTAAAAAAATAGAAAACGGACTCTCGTTTTATAGTTTCCCTACCTGGAAACAACGCGAGGGCGAGCTTGTGTCGGCCATAACAAAAAGGAGGCATGGATATCAGCAGTGAGACGTCCTGATGTAACGTTCTCCACCATCACAAGATACATGCTTGTTTGTTCCAGACATTTCCATTCAGGTGAGTATTTTAAATCAGTTTACTGGAGTTGTGCCATTTTGTCAAGGTGTATCATGTTTTGGTCGAGTTCAGTGCATAGTGGGTCAACCAAGTTTAGGTCGGACATCTGTGTTATTTTAAAATAAACTGTTTAAAGTTGATTGTGTTGTCACATTGACTGTAGCATATTGTTTTTTATTATTAATTTATTTCTTTATTCATTTTATCAAAATAAATACCCAACAAAGACAAAAAAAAGAAAATATAAAATGAAAGGCAGCAGAAAGAAGAAACTATCTTATTATATCTGCCCCTTTTCCAAACAATCTATTCAAAGAATAATCTATAAGTAACAAAAAATGAGTAACTCATCTCAATTTTCAAATTTCAACATATTACACATTAAAGCACTTCATCTTTTAACAAAATGTGTCTGAATATTTAAGGGTAGTACATTGTTATGACATTTATACATCACCATTAAAATAAGGTAATCTACTAATGGAACTTCAGTAATTTCAACTAAAAAAATAATATACTAGATGGATGACAGTAATGTTTTCTGGCAATAATTATATTACTGATCTGCGTTCTCTTCAAGGCAAATCTTCTTATGAGATGGATGAGTCAAATCCCGACTGGGCTCCAACACTGCACTTGGCAAAATCAACAAGCAGTGGAGGCTGCAGGAGATGTGCAACAACCAGTGATGGAGGCTGCAGGAGATGTGCAACAACCAGTGATGGAGGCAGCAGGAGATGTGCAACAACAAGTGGTGGAGGCTGCAGGAGATGTGCAACAACCAGTGATGGAGGCAGCAGGAGATGTGCAACAACAGTGATGGAGGCTGCAGGAGATGTGCAACAACCAGTGGTGGAGGCTGCAGGAGATGTGCAACAACCAGTGATGGAGGCAGCAGGAGATGTGCAACAACCAGTGGTGGAGGCTGCAGGAGATGTGCAACAACAGTGGTGGAGGCTGCAGGAGATGTGCAACAACAGTGATGGAGGCTGCAGGAGATGTGCAACAACCAGTGGTGGAGGCTGCAGGAGATGTGCAACAACCAGTGATGGAGGCTGCAGGAGATGTGCAACAACCAGTGGTGGAGGCTGCAGGAGATGTGCAACAACAAGTGGTGGAGGCTGCAGGAGATGTGCAACAACAAGTGGTGGAGGCTGCAGGAGATGTGCAACAACCAGTGATGGAGGCTGCAGGAGATGTGCAACAACAAGTGGTGGAGGCAGCAGGAGATGAGCACCAACAGGTGATGGAGGCTGCTGAAGAGGAGCATGAGCAAGTTGTGGAGTCTGCGGTGGAAACCCCACGAGAGGACATCATAGCTGTCGCTGCAGATGGGGAGGAGGAAGATGAACCAGCAGCAAAAAGGCGACAAACAGAATGTCAGTTGTGCGAACAAAGAAGAGCAGAAATTAATCGTCTCTTACAGGAAAACAGGGAGCTCAGGTCAGAGCTGAATAAAAAACAGCTAGACAAAGAATTTCTTAGAGGTGACACAAAAAAAGTCAGGTACTGTACTATACAGGACTTCATTGCTTTGCCGTATTGTTGTCATTGTTTGAATTTGAAATGAAACAGATCCATTTTGAAGTAAACATTTGATGTAATTAAACATTTCCAGTAAATGTGATGAACGTGTGAGTTAATACATTTTATAGAAAACACACAAAAATGTGCAAATATAAGTCAACAGCATGTTTTACATAATTATGTCTCCCTTGAAGTACAAGCTCTGAGAAATATCTTTAGGAAGCTTCATGCTTTCTGTAGACGTCCAGCCATGTCTGTGTGGTCCACACACGGTCACAGTGGTTTGATGATGCACCTGTGCAGAGTGGGTGATGCTTCTGCAGGTGAACTTCATCTCCTGCCTCCAGCTGCTGGATGCTGCATGTCTTGTATCTGTGAGGGAACTTCCTCCAGGCAGCAGCGATCACACCGAGTCCATCAGAAGATGCTCCAAGTTCAGGAGTTGGTGTTTATGATGAAACCACATGCTTTAACTTTAAGATTTTTTTTACTGCTCGCTGTATTTTAATGTAGGTGTTTTGATGATTCACACACCATTTTATTTCTGTGTGTAGACACACTGTTACTCAGCATGACCCACGGTGTTCTGGTGGCTCAGAGTCAGAGCAGAACCTGTGAACAACACCATTAAAATGGTGAATGAAAAGACAATGTATAATATATATATATATATATATATATGCATCTTAATACATATACTGTATATAGTGATTATAGTAATCTAATCAAGATTTGAAGTCTACATGTTATTAGACATGCTCAAGTCATTAAAAATAAGGTAATTTTCAACTTGGACCCTTGTAATTTAGTTAAAAAACATACTTTAAAAATAAAGTCTTCTCAGTTTTTAATACTCCTAGCATACAGAAGGTTGTTTGATTCTGAAAGAAATGTAAATTAATAATTTATGTACAATTAGGAGCCAAAAACAACGTACCTTCAACGTATTTACAATCTGGGGGCTTTAAAAATGTCCAAATCATCTACCCAGCTGTTCATAGATTGGACCAGCTCTCCCAGTGAATTGTAATTATAAAAATTATTTGTGGTGTAAACACTGACACAGACCAGGTCTGCTAAAATGACTGGGAAGGGAATGTCAGTGGAGGCAAGGATTACTCCAGGTCTCTGCTCCATTTATTTATTTATTTCAAACGGGCAACATTTCCAATTATACCGATTTTTTCCATGTAGTTTTTTTTTCTCACCTGGGAGAAGCTTATTAGGATACAGTCCACTTTATTTTGCCTGCTTTTCAGAACCGTGACGGAAGAAATCTCCTGAATTTCTTTTATTTTTTCTGAGGGCAACAAACATGGCGGTCGAAACGGGAACGCCCAGACACGCCCCCGACACCCGCCCACACAGTGACGTCTGCTCCAAAGCTCTTAACTTCACTTTAATTTCAAATGAAACACTGTTAACAGTATCTTTAACTTAACCACAGAGGGTCATAATTATACAAAATATGACTTTGCTTGTTATCCAAGGCAATAACTTTGTTATCCAAGGCAATAACTTTGTCTGGTCAAAAAGGGCAGCAGGTAAACCTGCTGCCCTTTTTGACCAGACAAATCCTGACTGGGCTCCTTCTCTCAACCTGGGTTATGACATGTCTGCACATTCAGCATGAGAAAATGCATCAAACAGGTGGCTATATGATGTTATTTTTTCATTCATTCAACCTTTATTTAGTCAGGTAAATCTTTTGAACCTCATGGGCTCAAAAGATTTTGAGCCCATGCTGAATGTGCAGACATGTCATAACCCAGGTTGAGAGAAGGAGCCCAGTCAGGATTTGTCTGGTCAAAAAGGGCAGCAGGTTTACCTGGAAAATACAGAAAAAAGAAAAAGTCGCAACCTGCCCTGACTTTCTGTGGGTTGCTTACTCAGCGTTCAGCTAACTTTGACTGTTCATTTACATTTTACCATTTCTCTATGTTTTTAACAACACTCACCATTTTTGAAGTGGTCTGAACATACTGTACTCTTGAATATTTGGATGGGGTGAAATCCCTGCGATTGATTCTCGCCAGCCACAAGTCACGTCGCTTTGCTGATAGTTCTTCCGTTGCTTCTCCTTGGTGTTTTAAGACCTTCGGAATTAAAAAAAGGACCGCTTCACATCACCGCAACCAGCACGGTTGTTGCAACGAACGACAACGCAACCTTGGACCATGATTGCTAGAAATTACTAGAAATCCAACAACAAAGAAACGAACTGGCGCGTCTACCCACACTTCTTCTTCCGCATCAAAAAAGGCGATTAGAGAGTTATGTTAGACATAACATTTTGTACATAATCACACATGTTGTGTGAGCTGTTGGTGTGAGTTTTATGTAATTTGGAGAATATTTGGGGTAAATATAGGGGGGTGCCAATATTGACAGCCTAAGAATTGGCGTTTATGCACCCCCTGCTAACTGAGAGAACTAGAGAGTTATGAAAGACTTAACATTTTGTACATAATCACACATGTTGTGTGAGCTGTTGGTGTGAGTTTCATATAATTTGGAGAATGTTTGGGGTAAATATAGGGGGGTGCCAATATTGACAGCCTAAGAATTGGCGTTTATGCACCCCCTGCTAACTGAGAGAACTAGAGAGTTATGAAAGACATAACATTTTGTACATAATCACACATGTTGTGTGAGCTGTTGGTGTGAGTTTTATGTAATTTGGAGAATATTTGGGGTAAATATAGGGGGGTGCCAATATTGACAGCCTAAGAATTGGCGTTTATGCACCCCCTGCTAACTGAGAGAACTAGAGAGTTATGAAAGACATAACATTTTGTACATAATCACACATGTTGTGTGAGCTGTTGGTGTGAGTTTCATATAATTTGGAGAATGTTTGGGGTAAATATAGGGGGGTGCCAATATTGACAGCCTAAGAATTGGCGTTTATGCACCCCCTGCTAACTGAGAGAACTAGAGAGTTATGAAAGACATAACATTTTGTACATAATCACACATGTTGTGTGAGCTGTTGGTGTGAGTTTTATGTAATTTGGAGAATGTTTGGGGTAATATAGGGGGGTGCCAATATTGACAGCCTAAGAATTGGCGTTTATGCACCCTCTGCTAACTGAGACAATTAGAGAGTTATGTTAGACATAACATTTTGTACATAATCACACATGTTGTGTGAGCTGTTGGTGTGAGTTTTATGTAATTTGGAGAATATTTGGGGTAAATATAGGGGGGTGCCAATATTGACAGCCTAAGAATTGTTAATTTTGTCACCTTAATATTCACTTGTTGTTAGTGCTAAGTTAGTTGAGTTTTGTTTTATTTGTTTCATATGTGTGCTTAGCTAATTTGTATTCTGTCCCCTTTATTATGTTGTGCTTGGGTTACCTCGGCCCTTTGTTAGCAGGTTAGTTATTAGAGGTTTGGCATTGAAATGGGTTTGTAGTTATTTGAGTGATAGGAAACAGTTTGTGCAAATGGATGAGGTGAAAGTTCAACACTATTACATGTGGAGTTCCTCAGGGATCGATATTAGGACCAAATTTATTTCTATTATACATAAATGATTTGGTACAGGTCCCAGGACTCCTGAAATGTATTCTTTTTGCTGATGACACCACTTTTTTTTGTAGTGGTGACAATATAGAACAAACCTTGAAATTGATGATGTCAGAACTTGATAAAATTCAGACTTGGTTTAAAATTAATAAATTAACATTGAATTTAGGTCACATGATATTCAGTAATAAAAATAAATCGATCGATGTACCTTTTTATTTATGTACCTTTTTAATGTACTGTTTACATTCTCTGTTTACATTTATTAATACTGTTTACTTTTATTACTACTGCTTACATGTAATTACTACTGTTTACATTTATTTACACTACTCTAATATCTACACCACTGCTGGTACATATACAGTGTGCTCTGAACGGTCTTATTTAGGGATGCCCAATGTGCCTTACTGCATATGCCACTTTTTGCCTCTACAACAACATCAACTACTACCTCATACATATACTGTGTACATTGACTCATACGCTGCTTTGCCACTTTGCAAATGTCAATGCTAGAAACCTTTAGTTTATTTTAGTTATACTTTTTATACTCTTTTTTTATACCACTATGCAAAAAAAAAAAAACTCAGGACAGTGTTAGTTTTACTATTTTTATGCTTATGTCTATTATTATATGTTTCAGTGTTTCAATGTTTAGATGTTTACTGTTGCACCGAGGGACTGAGAGAAACGCAATTTCGGTCCTGTGTATGTCCTGCACTGTACATATTGCAGATCTGACAATAAAGTTGACTTTGACTTTGACTTGACTTTGACTTTTTTAATTGATGGATCTGAGATTCAGAGAGTTTATGTGGTTAGATTCTTGGGTATCACCATTGATGATAAATTATGCTGGAAACAACACATAAATTCAGATAAAACTAAATTAACTAAAACTATTGTAATATTTAACGAGTTAAAAATTTATTAAATGATAAGGCA
>JBBPBX010061572.1:6009-21079 GCA_038048925.1 Garcialebias charrua | reverse complement strand
TATATATCATATATATTTATATATATACAATATGTATATATGAGAGAGATATGGCGCCAGAGAGCTAGAGAGAGTGCTAGAGCGCTAGAGAGATTGAGAGAGAAAGAGAGAGCAAGAGAGAGAGAGAGAGAGAGAACGACTGAGTGAGAGAGTGAGAGAGCGAAAAAGAGCAGGCAAAAGAGCGAGAACAAGGGGACGAGAACGAGAGAGAGAGAGAGAGAGAGAGAGAGAGAGAGAGAGCATGGAAACTACTGTTACATCCCAAATACATGATAAATGTTTTTTTCTTGAACTCCAAAAATTGGAAAGCAATAGTGGCCATGCAAAAAAAAAAAAAGAAGCCTTGCAGTTGAGGAGTATGTAATTTTGATATGCATTAGTGGTATTGTCAGGCAGGGTGTATGGGATGTTTCCTTGTGTGATTGCAGGTCTGGCTCGTATTGTGGGAGGGGAGGCAGACGAGAGAAGATAGTATTAAACCTGTCCTTGCCATTCCAATCCGTCTGCATGTTTCTCTTTATCATCCTGCAGTTTCTATCCACTTACGCTATAATTAAGTTTCCTGACCCCTGCCTTGCAGTCTTAACTAGGCATTGGGAAATATACAGCCACTGCAGATCTTTTAGCCTGATGTGCTCCCTCCCTCCCTCTCTGCCCCCTCCCGCCTCCTTCGTTTGTCTCCTTCAGAAAATCTTTCTGTCCTCTTTTTCTTACTCTGAGTCTTCGTGGCACGATGACGGGAGAGAGGGAAAATAATAATAATTGAATAATTTTGCAAAACAGTTTAGTTTGCATTAAAAATCTCACAATTTCTTCCTGTTTTTCAACATAAACATGAAAATAAAGAGTAAAACCTGTTTACATCCCACCTGATGATTTTGTGTGTGATGGTTATAGATTTTTCTAGCATCCCTTTAACCTTCAACCTGTCTGATAAGAAAAATAAATAAATAAATAAAATGGCAGAAGCGAAGAAAATAACCTCCAGCTTACGTGCAGACATGAATGGCAACACAACCTTAAGATCAGAGACACATTTCAGCACTGACATTCATCATAAAAAAATATTAAATAAAAAATACATCACTCATAATTAGTCTAATTAATTTAAATCAGTGTTGGTTGCCTATCTAAATACAGTGACAACACAAAGTGAACATGCAGCCTGCAGCACAAAGCCTCAGCCTATACGTTCCCATCGTCAAACACACCCAGGAGTAGAGCAGAAGAATAGGGGGATTATTATTTCATGACCTTTCAATCCGCTGCCTGTCAGGTTGAACTAAAGCCATATATGCTGCTGGAGGACTAATCTCCTTCTCCCTTTGTGTCCGCAAGGGATGTGTCATTTCTTTATCCCTTCTATCCAGATTTACTCCATAAAATAAACTTCCTAGCCGGATCTGATAAGAATCCATCTCCTTACCGGGATAAGGCTGTGGTGCCTCGGCTCCCCTGCCTCCCCCCACCCCGTAGCCGTATTTTTTGGGGAGGGTGTCAGATAACTCAGACGGGGATGGGAACATTCAGGAAATGCCACTTTGTCTGTCTGGGAGCAGGTGACAACAAAACGACAGCGACTCTGATTAGAAAACACCCAACCACCACCAACCGCCCTCGTTCTCCCCTTCACCAACCAACCACCTCACTGAGCTTTCTCTCTTTAAACCCACCTAAATTACACATTATCAAGCAAGGCCAGGCGATATGTTGAGGCTCAAATAGCTTCAACTGATATTTGCAAAACACAGAGCATGATGAGGATGTTGCCAATTCCTTCTTAAGTCATGACTGGAGAGATCTGTCCACCATCCTGCTCTTGTATTTACTAATTATTTAACGGAGGTGCATCCTATCTGAACTGTTTTCTTACACCTTCAGCACAGAGTCATTTCTTTGGCAAGATATTTTATTTGACGCTGGAAAATATTTCTGGAATTTTATGGATTGCACATTCCCGTAAAGGTTACAACCTACAGGTGGCACAAGCAGCAAAGCTTTGCAGTATTTGTACAGAGCAATAAAACTCCCTCAATAAAGATGGAAGGGGCGGGGGGAGCATTGACTCAAAAAAATCCAAAGTATTTAAAAAAAGAAAAAAGAAAAATGAACTGCAAAGCAACTGCTGCATCAGAAAAGTTTTCTTGTAAATTACAATCCAAAACGGGGGAGAGCATGCCTAATCACAGCCCAGAGCCATCATTAGTCCTCGCTCACTCCACAGAGCCTTTAGGATTAAAACGCTCTTGAAAAACACAAAATAAAACAAATGGCGTGCAGAAACGGCAATGTGTCACGCTGTGCAACAATCAGCAGCACGGTCGATTTGCAGCAATTAAACAGGAGTAAACACAAGCAACATAGGTGGGTTGAAGGGGGAGAAACAATAAATATTTACTGGTTATTTAAAAAAAAAAATCTAAACTTGCTGCCACCATCTTCCTCTCACCACCCACACTGTGTCTGAATTAATGAGACTGACTCTTGTTTTTTGACATTTCTTCTGCAGCAGTGCTTGTTCACACTCGTATTTAAAGTTTCTGCAAAGAGGAGACCCTAAAGTGACAAATTGACCCCACAGGGATTTGGTGCACCTCCTGCAGGAGCACATTGCTCCTCTGCTGCGAACCTTAAAGTTTATTTTCATCGACTCCTGTTGATTTCAAAACAACTGTTCCTCAACTCCTCATGTCTGCTCTGATGAGCTCGGAGCATCGTTTCTGCAGAAAGAGATCTGCAGGGAGGCATCAAGGTCACAGTTTGTCGTCTCGCCTCTCTCGCTTGACACACAACAGATTTAGGTGGATTTCTCAGAAAGTCACATCCTCCTAAATTAAGCAAACACACAAAAAAGGTATAAACAATACAATAGTAAAAGAGACAAAAAAAAGAGTCTCTTTTTAAAAATGTCGGAGTTGGGATGATAAGAATCTGAGGATGCAGAGAGGAATTCGGTGAAGAAGTAACTAATTACCCCGTGGACCGTCCTGATAGTGGAGAATAATTAGATTCACACAAAAGACCCAAAAGCAGCATCTGAATAACAAGAGCAACATTTTCAATGGAGAACTTAATTTGATTTTTTTTTTTCTGGTTCCTTCCCAGTACTGGAAAGGGTAAGAAAGAAAGAACAAAAAAAACAAAACAAAAAACCTCCCGGGGTGGTTTCATGCCTGATTTGGTAGGAAAAAAGCGAACAAAATCCTCAGTTTGCACAGCATATAGATTCACAGCTAGAGCAATTTAATAAAATATATTGATAGAATATGGATTAAATAAAAAATAAAAAAAGTTTTATTAGGAAAGCAAATACTTTACCATCGTTTGGCCTTATCAGAAAAGGAGGAATAATTAGAAAATATTTGCAAAAACATTGAAATTTTTAAGGCTAATGTTCGGTACATACATTTAAAAGCAAATAAAAACTCCAAACAACTTATTTAGGGGATCATTTCAAAATGAACAGACTACAAAAGAAAACCTAATTTACTCTAAGGTCTACAACATCTAAAATAAATATATATTTTTTTTTTATTTTGCTCTGAGATTGGAGGTTTCATTTCATTTAGGAAAATTACAAGAAGCAACAATAAAAATAATATATATTTTGTGAAACAGAAAGAAAAATCAATTATGCTCAATTCATTATTATTATTATTTTACAGATTATTTTTTTCATTATGGCCTATATAGATGGACGCGCTCAGCTATCTAGGCCATACAACAAGGAGATGGTGTAAGCGTGCTTTAGAAGATCAGGAGATATCTCCATGTAGGCTGAGAGGAGTGGGCTCTCCTCCAACACTGCAGGACTCAAAGAAATCATCCTAATCCTTTACCTTTTATAGCGATCTAAAGCCGATTTGAGACTGTCACTAGCCTAGTTTGTGTTGATTTCATGTTCATCTGCGGCTCAAGGCGATGTGCTGCACACCCACTTATGACACGAGAAAATAGAAGTGTGTGTGTGTTTGTGTGTGTGCAACAGATGACAGAATGAAAGGAGAAAGGACAACCTGTGCAGAAAACTGCCCAGTTGATTTAAAAATAAAAAAAATTCAAGTGTTGAGTGACCAACTCACGACGTCATGTTTGGTTCATTTAAACCTCAGGCTTCTTATTTAAAATGTCGCTGAGCAAAGTGAAGTAACTCAGCTTCCAACGTACACGGATGAACAGACACACACACGTGTAAATTCAGCCCAGTGTACAAACAGATAACACAAACCATGACCGCGGAGCCGGCAGGCCTACAGCCATACTGCCTTCCTCTTCTCTCCTGCTCCTCAAGGCCTCACTGTATTATTCTGTGAGCAGCAAGAGCCCGGCATTGACAGAGCTAATCACTGGAGGCAAGAGCTCGCTCTCATACACACACACATACACACACACAATGATTGACACACAATGGCAATGAATCTATGCAGCAACCTCCCCCCCACTTGTCTGCTTTTTGCTTTCTTTCTTAACTGAAAAGACAAGGAGGGAGGCTTAGTGAGTGTGTAGGGAGGTTTCTGGTGAGTGTGTGTGTGTGTGCTGGTGGTGGGTCGGGTTAACAAGCAGAGATGTCCAATACACCCAAGCAGAGCCAGAGGAGAACTGAAGACGGCCAAAGATGAGCTTGTGAGCAACACTGTTGCTTAAACCCCTAATCCCCCCACTCCCCCCGCCCTCCTCTTTCTGTCAGGTGGAGTGTCTCAACCCCGTTCATCTGAATATGATCCACGAGCGGGCTAAAGCTCAACAAACAGCCCATCGTGTTATCTTCTCACCTGTGAAAACAAAGAAGAATCGAGGCCACCGAAGGGGAAAATAAATAAAAAAATATGGAAGAAGCGTATATTAGTTCTCATTTACAGGCGCATCTCATCTTTACAATGTATGTCCTTCTGCACTGCAAGCCATAAATAAACTTGATCAGTTTATATCAGTGGTTGTAGCTGAGACGAGCAAGGGACCCTGCCCAGCAATTGTAAAGCTGGTGGTTTTAATATACCGTATTTTCCGGACTATAGGTCGCGGCTTTTTATCATTTTTTCATGGCCTGCGACCTATAGTCAGGTGCGACCTATTTATGGCTTTTTATAAAATAAGCTGATTTGTAATAATTTATTAACAAAAATTAAACTGAGACACACTCTTACAATAATGTCAGCTAACAAATATATATTTTTAGGTGTTTATCCTGCTAAAATTATTCATTTATTAAAGAAAAGTTCAGCTCAGACACATATTTGCTATAATTTTTATCAAACAAATAATTGTTTTTAAGTGTTAATCTTCTTAAAAGCCTTGCTGTGCGCTCCTGTGGCAGACATTTGCAGCAGAGCTAAACACGGTCCACATTTTGACGTAGGTGCGACCTATATTCAGGTGCGACCTATATATGGATTTTTTCAATTCTTTGGCAATAATTGGACAATGCGACCTATACTTGGGTGCGACCTATAGTCCGAAAAATATGGTATGTGAAAAATGGGTTTTATACACGAGAGCACAACACAGTTTCTGAACACTCAACGAGTAACTTCAGTAATGATAACATTTGATACATTTGTCCAGTCGAGAGGTGGATGTGGTTCTGATTTTTTTTTTTTTAACAACTATCTTACCTGCTGTAGATGGCTCTTTAGTTTGGAAAGAAAAACAAAGTCCTGACTGGACGACAACAGCTTGTCCAAGCAGGACAAAGTGAACTGCCAACTTAAAACAACTCAAATTTACACACTCTTATAGCAACTCATGCAAACGCTACTTAATATCAATTTACATGGCCAGCAGTTTTACGTTATACAATATTTATTTTAGAAACATGTGGCTTTTTGTAAGCACAAATAGCATTAGCAGCAGTTAGTTGTAGCACCTCTGATGTCGTGTGAGGCACGTCTAGCAGTAGCATCATAAAGATTCAGCTGGAAAACCTGTATAATGCATGACTGACAATTATGAAAAGATCATTTTCAACAGTGTTTGTATAAAACTACCATAACATTTTTAGTGGATTGTTTTAAAATGATTTTTTTTTAAAAAGCCTTTTGGTGGTAGCCGTACTCAGCTAGCCATTGTTTTTATTCTTCTTGTGAGCTGGTGAGGCCAGATGTTTTCTGGTTGACATGTGCTTTGCTTGGGGTGACAAGAAGTGATGTGGCTAATTAAAGCGTGGACAGCACTCCAGACTCCACTTGCACACTCCTCATATTGTCACAAGCACCACTCATATAACACACTCCCTCAAGAGTCATTTCCCTAAGTTTTTTTCTGCACGCAGAAGAGCCGGGCCTTGACCTCCAGGGCCCCTGAGGCACACTTTGGTGAGTCTTTCAGGGACACATAAGCCGTTTACGCATTTGCCGGCCCTCCCCGGCTCTCCCTGGCTCCTCCCTGCTTATAACCCGGGTTCTGCATGTTCGCATTTTCCTTTTTTTCCCCGACTCCGCCCTCGTCATGGAACCATCTCCTCCGTGGTTCCATCGGACCGCGGCCCGACGGGCCCAGTTCACGTCATTTACTGCTCACATTTGATTCGTTGTTTGCAGCAGGGGCTGGACTGCTTCGTGTAGGGGCGAGACCAGAGGGCGTGACTAGCTGCGTGTTGAGTCATCAACTGCGATTTCGCCAGCGCACCTAAAAGCACTCTATTTTCATCTAAAAACTACTTTTGAGTGCATAAAAATGATCGGAAACGTGTGTTTATATGCTTAACTTGCTAACTGTAGTGAAAAAACACATGAAAACTCAGTATTTATTTCGTTTTTTCCAAAAATTCGCAAACCGGAAGTCCGCTCGTTCGTAAATTTCGCCAGCGCACCTAAAAGCACTCTATTTTCATCTAAAAACTACTTTTGAGTGCATAAAAATGATCGGAAACGTGTGTTTATATGCTTAACTTGCTAACTGTAGTGAAAAAACACATGAAAACTCAGTATTTATTTCGTTTTTTCCAAAAATTCGCAAACCGGAAGTCCGCTCGTTCGTAAATTTCGCCAGCGCACCTAAAAGCACTCTATTTTCATCTAAAAACTACTTTTGAGTGCATAAAAATGATCGGAAACGTGTGTTTATATGCTTAACTTGCTAACTGTAGTGAAAAAACACATGAAAACTCAGTATTTATTTCGTTTTTTCCAAAAATTCGCAAACCGGAAGTCCGCTCGTAAATTTCGCCAGCGCACCTAAAAGCACTCTATTTTCATCTAAAAACTACTTTTGAGTGCATAAAAATGATCGGAAACGTGTGTTTATATGCTTAACTTGCTAACTGTAGTGAAAAAACACATGAAAACTCAGTATTTATTTCGTTTTTTCCAAAAATTCGCATTCTGAGCTTTTCGGTAAGAACTGCCCACCCACGTCAAGTGAATACCCCACCCACTTCAAGGCTTGCTCTCCGGACAGTGCGCAATCAACGAGGGCGGGCCAGAGCTGGCTCTGGGCCAACCAGAGACGAGCGGGACCGGGGAGGGCCGGCAAATGCGTAAACGGCTATAGATGCACGAGTCCACAGTCGGCATCTCTGTATAGATTTATCCAGATAGCCGGCAGATAACACTTTCAATTCATCTTGATATCATCATTTTCCTTTGCAAAGAGAAATATGAACCTGTCACATGGGGCACCTTACAGGTTTGTTACATAGTTCCTTTGTAGATAAAACCGACAATAGGGGCCAAGGCCTCGGTCCTTCCACATGCACGGTTAACGGGGCCGCAGCGCTAATCAGTGGGAGAGGATCACATCTGGCCCGACAGCAGCTGCATCACTGTTTAAAGAAGCTGCCAGTGTGAGAAACACACAGGTCGATTCCCTTTTCTCCCTGGACAGAGTGGGTGTTCTCCTCATTCATTTCTTCTTTTTCAGTCCTTTTCTTTGAGCGAGCCAATTAACCTGGGAGCAGTTCACTAATGAGTTCCCTCTGGTGGCTCTGCGGTGCTCAATGGAGGGAAGAGAGGAGGATGAAGAGACGGGTCAGGGAGGGAAAGCTGGAGGCTGTGTAAAGGTGTGTGCAGGGGGTGGGGTGCAGAGTGGTGAAGGCATAGGAGGGGGTAAGAGTTTGAGAAAGGACTGATAAAGGAGTGAGGAGAGAGCGAGAGAGGGGAGAGAACGCAGCAATACAGAGCATGGAAATACAGGATGATGCAGGCGAAGGGACAGAGCATCATCCAGTTGGCCACAGCAGCCTATCACCAAGATATTGTCACCCAGACAATGGGCTTATCAGACTCCTTTTCACACCAGTCTGATTAACTGGGAGGAATGGGAGACGAGGAGGGAAGGAGAAAGGGTACGTCCTTGTACCAGCCCAGTAAATGTCACAGAACGGGCCAAGCACCCAGACCAGACTCGTGGTCTGAGAATACATTGGTGAGAAAACAGGGACACATCGTGAAACGCTGCGTTCAACCTGCAGTCTGAGGAGCTCTGCACATAATAAATCTACAACCCTCTGCAAATGGAGCTCACTTAGCAGATTAGCAACAAGGTGATAAGCACCTTTGAGCATCATTAGATAAATCTGTGTTTCATCAGTCCTGGAGACACAATGAAGTTCAGTAGAACGCCCGCAAAGAGCAAGATAAGGTCAAAGAACAGTTCAGATCTCTTGAAGTGGGGTCCTGGAGGGAGGATGTGAACAACTATTTTCTATAGCTCTTTGAACAGCCTCAGTTGGGGGAAAATAGTTTTATTCTGACTAATGTTACAAGGTAACGATGATTGTTTGAAGACTACTTTTTTGTTAGTTTTGCTTGGAATAGCTGTTAGCTCGTCAATCAGGTTAGACTCTATGAAAGCTATTCACAACAAATGCAATATTTGTTCACAAGTGGCACAGTTGGTAGTTGTTGTCTCTCATGGAGAAGGTTGCCAGATCAAATCCTGACCAGGGACATTTCTGGGTGGAGTTTTGCATGTTATCCCATGTGTGGGTTTTGGCCAATTTCCCCCTAAAAGACCAAAACCATGGCCGATTGGTAACTGTAATTGTCCCTAGGTGTGAGTGAGAGAGTGAATAGTTGTTTGTCTCCATGTGTCCCTGTGATGGACTGGAGACCTGTCCAGAGTGTCCCCTGCCTGTGCACAGTGACTGCTGGACATGGGCAGCAGCGGTCCCCACAAGAAGGGAAGAAGCGGTAAAAGATAATGGATGGATAGAAGTTTTACACATTATGTACAGTAACTTAAAAACACCTGCTTCAAGTTTAAAAAGCAAGAAAATATGTATGTTTTAAAATCATAAATGCAAATACATTCACATTTAGTTTGTGTGTTTAAAATGACAGAAAGCAAGATACATTTTTTTTTCTACAAATGTACTTCTAAGCACTTGAAATAAAAAAAAAGCACATTCAGACACATTCAACAGAAAGCTAAGAAAATACATGTATAAACATGTGTATGCAGAACAAAATTAATTATTTATAGATTAATAATTATGCACAGAATAGTATGTAAAGTACTGGTATGTTTTTCTTTTGGATCACTAGTTTACAGCTCCTGTTTTTCCATCTATGTGGGCAACAAACTACTAAAAGCAGGCTTCAGTAAAACTGTTTATTAGTCTCCTGGGATAATAATCCCTGCTTGTGTTCTTGCTTACTGATTTCCATTGGTGTGGCATTAAAAACCATCTGTCACAAAGAGAAAAAAAAGGCAAAAGGTGACAGACTGAAAAGAAAAACAATTTTGAACAGGCGCGCTGAGATAAAGAAGTTGAAATACACACACACACACACACAATACTTCACAGAGTAGACCTAATGTGATATTGAGGGAAGTAGCTACAGCATGACACACAGAGCTTGAAATGTTCCTTCAAAGTAAAGCTTTAAATCCAGTGAGCACATAAAAGCTTATTCTTGAGAACTGCTATAAACCTTTGCTCAAAGCAACAAGTGGTTGGAGTCTTCTTGTTTCTCATTTCCCTCTCTTTTTTTTTTTTTTTGCTTGAAAGAATGTATGCAGTAATTAGAGAGCAGACCAGGTGGAAGCACACAGCTCAAGAGCCGAGCACTTCCTCGCCCTCTCCGCCACAGGAAGAAGGAAAGAGGGATGAAGATGTGCGGGAGCGTAGAACAGGGTGACTGGAGAGAAGAAAGTGGCAGAAGAATACCAGTAAAAAACGGAAGGAGAAGAGGAGGGGGCTGTGGGACCAGGGCTTGGGAGCATATTGGGTCAAAGGAAATAAAACGTGTCATTTAGCCAAAGAAAAGAAGATGAGAGTGGTGCACGCGGTGAGTGGTGGGGGCTGGAGCTGGGCCGGCTGGCCGAGGTGAAGGGGATGTAGAGGCTGGGTGAGCTGTTAAATAAGGTTGGGGTCATAAGAGAGATGGGGAGGGGGGTGGTTGGATGCCCACCGTGATACAAATGAGGGTCTGAAGGCAGGGGGGGCCACCCACGGACCAACTTGGCCAACAAAGGTGCTTCTGTCTTGGCCTCCCTCCTCCACAGACCTCCTTGAGTGGACAGGATTCCATTAGCAAGCTGTGGAACCTGGGGTCTATTCAACTGCACATGCAGACCTGAGGGTTCGCAAACACACACACACAAACACACAGAACAACCCACACTGATGCACACTCATTCACAGTCACTCTCTAACACACACACACACACAACACCGCTAATTAATGCTCAGATTACCCCGCCAATTATTACCACACTTGTACTAATTAGAAATTATTTAAAGCATTTCCCAATTAGGGTTTACGTGCTCAGTTGGGCAGGAGTCTGCCTCAGTAATCCAACTGGTTTTATGGCAGGGGGAAAACTGTTAGCTCGTTCATAAACACGCATGCATGCAAACACGCACTCAAGATTTCTGGATCTGACCGTGGTAATCAGGCTGTCTCAACGAGGCCCTCTGTTACGACGAGAGTGGGGGGAGGCAGGAGGAAAAAAGAGAAAGAAATAAAACAACAAAAGATGTGCTCCTTTAGAGGAGCAGCAGTACTGTAGGTCGGTCTTGTTAGGGCTGCATGGGGACAGTGATTAGAGAGGCCACAATGAGACCCGCCGGGGAACACATGCCAATTAGGTTACCAGGAGAACTATGGGAAACATTGCTATGGGAAACTCTAGTCTCTACTTTACACACACACGTGCATGCAGAAACACACACGTGCATATACGTCGTTTTCAACCATAAAGCTTACACTATGTGGTAGAAAGGAGGGTAAAGAACAATAGGTGGTGCAAACAAGGAGTTTAGTGCCAGAGATGACTATGGCAAGTCAAGGGTGAAAGACGTTGAGACAAAAAGAAAAAAAAAGTTCCATCTTGGGATAGAGATCAAATGCTGATTGTTGAGATCAATGGAGATTTTAGCTTCTTTTGGGTTGGGTGCTCAAGCACCCCTAAATTCTAACTCAGCACCCATAAAAGTTAAGGAACCATCATTACGATTTTATAAAGAGACAGTTGTCAAATCTTAGATTCACCAAAATAGTTAATAAATCTGTGTGAGAGAACGGGAGCGCTATGTATGTAGCAACTTAGCTAGCGCATCTGTATTGTGCGTCGCAATACAGTTTTCAGCAGTTGTTAACCGAGGGTGGGGGCGGGGGGTGTTGGGACGTGTGAGAGAAGCGGTGCATGCTCTGTTCACACAAGGAGAACTGTTGGTCAGGTTACTTGTGCCGTGCACTCTAAAATAGTTATTGAGTCAAGTGTTTACTTATGTAGGTAAAAAAAAAAGATGTTTAATAATCTGTTAAAATACACCAGAATGCAGGAAATTACATATATTTAATTCAAAAATTTCTGGGGGTGGATGCCCAGATCCCCCCACTCCACACACACACACACACACACACACACACACACACGCACACCACCACCACCACCAGTGTGTCCCCCCACATTGCAAATGTTTTCTGACACCAATGGCCACCATGTTGTTCAAGTCAAGAGCCATTGTCCGCACTGGGGGCTAAGCACCCCTCAAGGTCAGATTCTAGAATCGCCCCTGGTTGAGAAATTTATACATTTAAAAGGATAGTTCAGATCTTTTAAATTAGGGTTTTGTGGAAAGGTTTTGTTAATTATCTTACTTATTTTAGATAACTCTTGGAATGATTTAAGTTTGGGAAATAGTTTATATCTGACTGGATTCATTCATTCAACCTTTATTTAGACAGGTTAATCCCATTGAACCTCGGGGACTGATTTACAAGAGAGACCTGATTTTAACTTGGGGTGGCCGTGGCGTAGTGGTAATGGCAGTCATCCCCCGATCGGAAGGTTGGAGGTTCGAATCCCGGTTCCCCACACCATGTGTCGTTGTGTCCCTGGGCAAGACACTTAACCCCGAGTTGCTCCCGGTAGGACTGGAAAGCGCCTTGCATGGCAGTCTACCACTACCGGTGTATGAATGGGTGGATGGTTGGTATTGTAAAGCGCTTTGGGGCTCCTCACAGTGGGCTAGAAAGCGCTAAATAAATAAGCTCCATTTACCATTTACCATTTACCATTTAACAGAGTGGTAACAACAGTCGACAACAAAGACAATAGACAAACATAAAGAATGCGTAAAAAAAAATAAAAAAAAATTAACAAGTGAAAATAAAATGGTATTTAAAAGGATAATTAAAAGGAAAAGTAGCCAAAAAAACAGCTAGGTTGTAAGGCGGTGTAGAAAACTAAAAACAGGAACATGTCTGCTTTGGTTTTTGCCAGGAACTTAACAGATGTTTAAAGATTGCTATTGCTAGATTGACAGCTAATCTGATAGTCAAGACTAAACTGAAGTGCTGCCATCTTCATCAATGCCCAGAACTTTGTATAAGTTCACATAAACATTTTTTTTAAATAAAGACTTCTCACCACAATCAATTTAGCATCACACAACACTCCTGTTAAAATTGCTCCAGAAGTGTTGCAGCTAGCAGTTGCTACTGTTTAATTTTACAAAAATACAAAAATTTGATTCAATTAACCAGGTTTAAAAAGTATTATTTGCTTGAATTATTTGAGATTAGCGTCGTTTTAAACTGGCAGTCGCCATGACCTTTGCTGGACGTTACCTCTGGTGAAAATTAAACTATTTCTCCAAACTAAGATATTTGGTAGTAACTTCTCTCACAAATCCCAACGTTAAAAAAAAAGTGAAGTATCTCTTTAAAAAGAGGCCTGCTACAAATCAAACAGCTAAAGGAGATGAAACAAGTGGTGAAAACGCCAACAAGCCGGCTGCTGTGGGGAAAAACACAAGCGTGACTTCAGGGAGAATTATTAGCAGCTAGAATTACAGGCTCATCCATGAGTGACATGTAAGCTGCAACTACACACTCAAATGTTTACAGCACTCGTATTTGCTCAAGCACGATGTTATCGCGTCCCGGTGTAATACTCAAATCTTTTGTTCTGACTCGCACGGCAACATTGGCCATGTGTGCACAGATGCAATAAGCAGGCAGAAGATAGCAGCGTTGTCCCGTTGAAGCCGTGGCATGACCCACGCAGACACAGCCTGGAGACTCTCACTGGAAATATTTGCTCTGATGTGATGATGGCTGTGAGATGTTGATTAATGTGCAACGCTCCTTGTTATTAAATAAACAGGGTGAACACACAAAATATATTGAATAAATTAGAGCTGGGACTGATCTCCGCTGCAACATCCAGCTCATTGAAATGCATGAGGAAACGATGGTTTGATTGCGACAAGAGTCACTTATTAAGCCATGTTTGTCCCCAGCCAGAGCACCACTCCCTGAACACTTCCCCCCCCCTTTCTGCCCCAAAACACTTACCCCTCACGCTTGCCACACACTCAACAACAAAAACCCTCCCTGCTGCACACTCTCCTGCTAAAAGCTCCCCGACTAAACTCCAACCATTCCCCATGGACATCAGCAGCAAACCCTTTTTTCACCTCTTCCTTCTCGTCCTCTCCTCCTTGCTGAATATCCCCATCCATTTTCCCCCTCCTCCTCCCCTTCTCCTGCTCCTCTGCTGGGATCTGTGTCATCATTTTAATTAATTTCTAATCAGGCGAGAGTAAACTAATCAGGGGAGGCGTTAAACAATGACAGCTCTGCCTGCTCAGCCTCACACTGGGAGCTGCCACAGCTGCTCTGCATGCTGAGAAGGGCCGCACGCCTGATAAACAGCTCACCGCATACAGGGGATATCTCTGCTCATCTCATCTCCTATACATGTTAATATAGACCCAAACGTGGCTCGGCTGGACTATTTTATTAAATTAGCATTCTTTTTTTTATTTTTGTATTATCACTTTTACAGCTAGCATTGTGCAAGCGTTAAGACACAAAGATTTGTGAATGAACAAGCACATCAGGTTCACGGACATGTGATGGAAATGCATGTAAATGATCAGAATGGACAAATAAATAGCCTAACCCCCTCTGAATGGAGCAGTGTGTATGTGCGTAGAATGGGTTGCACAAAGACAGCAGTTATCTGTAGGCGGCCAGATCCCACCACCAAGGCTGAGCTTTCTGAAACAGTCAGACGAAAGAAGTAAGGAGAGTGAAAGAGGGAGAGAAAGAGAGAGAGAGAGAGAGAAAGAGCATTTTTGGGGGGAATTACACATTGGACATTAACCGAGACAATGTAACAAGCAAGCGCTGATTAACCTCTCCCAGTCTAACCTCGTGCCTGAAATACCTTAAACCAAAGCTAATCATAATTGGCAAACTCTAACTATATGATTAAAACACAATGATGCTGATGACAGATGATGATAAAAAATTAAGTTAATGACCACTGTCTCATCGTTGCTTTTTTTGTAGGAGCACTTTGAGTCTGGCCTAAGTGCATGATTGGCATCTATGGTAAGTTAGCCTTCAGATTTCACTTGCAAATACAGAAGAAGATGAGTTGCAGCAGTGGTATACCTTGCCAGTTTGTGAATGGGCGTGAGTCCTGTAGTTTCTGCAAAATGTAACAAAAGTGTGAGTCCCAAACTCTCTGAAGATGAATAATTGTGGTTGCAATCATCACAAAGATTGGAGTGTACTCTCTCTGTCTCACTTTCTAAAGATGCTCAGTGACTGGACATGTGTGGTGTTTATAAAGCTTTAAGCACTTTAAACTGGGTTTTCTTTATATA
>JBBPBX010061571.1:0-21079 GCA_038048925.1 Garcialebias charrua | reverse complement strand
ACGGGACCCTCTTCTGGCGGATGGAGCGGAGCTTCAACTGTACAGCCTCGCTGCGCCTCAGCAGCCTCGCAGCAGCGAGGACCTTCTCCTTACGGATTAATTTACGGGAGACACTTGGTGAACTTTGTGTGTGTCTTGACTGGAACAGCGATAACTCCCAAAATCTCCGCGTGCAACGAGCGGAGCTGGCGAACACCGGAAGAGGAACAAGCTAACATTAGCATCGGATTCGGGTGGTCTCATGCTAAAAGGAGCAGCAAATTGCGGCGCGCTCAGACGGGTTTCGGTAAGTTATCTTAAGCTAACACTAACAGTAAGTCAAATGAGTAATAAAAAAGAGCTAATTTTAAAACAACAACACATTACAGATACTGGCTGTTACAGAGGGCGTAAACAGATCGTTGAAGGGCGTGGACTTCAGAACTTGTATCAGAAACCGGTCGTTCAAAACGAAAGTTAAAAATGGCAGAATTAAAAAGGGTATAATTAATTATCTAAGAATTATTTTGTGTATTAAAATGAATTAATATTGTCAAGATAGCACACAGACATAACATAAAAATTTTAAATACCTAAATGTGGTCCCCTTTAAACAAACTCTTGAGGACTCTGCTCAAAAATGCGACCTGTTTCTTTCGTCTTTTAAAACCAAAGTTGACACTATCAGATCTCAGCTCCACAACCTCCCTGTTCTCAGTGTGCCACCTACCCGTCTGCATTCTGGGACCCTAAACAGCTGTTTTATGAAATAATTGATCAACCCAAATGGTTAATGTTTCATCATCTTTTTGGATTCTTGAAAGGTGGGCACACTCACTGGTTTGGAAGAAAACAAACAGACTTAATTAAAAATAATGAATATTTATTAAAGAAGTCTTGTGACAGAAAAAGTAAAAACATACATGTTCAGATACACAAACAGTTGTACATCTCTTCAGATATACAAGTCAAACAGTTTTCCTGCTAAGATAAACGTGTCTATTTAAATCTCGCTACAGTACTAACCGCACACACAAACAAGGCATTGATGTAACTCATTATTCCTCACCTTGACACAAACTGGGAAGGCCTCACAGTTTGGCTCGGAATATACATCATGCAGCTCGACGTCTGATCAGGACTCGCAGCAGACCCTCGAATTGTTTATCCGAGCGCTTCTCAATTTATACCTTTGTGAGCATTCACTCCCAGTTAAATCTGTTTTCAATCAAACTTTGTTTTTTCAAGATAGTCAAAAGCTTTCTGTTTCATCTATCAGCCACAAGGTCAGCCTGCCCTTAATTGCTAAGCTGTGCTCATCAACATTTTACACATCTTACAAACTTGGCTGTGAGATGCATGGAAACATATTATTTGCCTAACTCCCTTTCAGAAGAACTGCCAAGGTTGAAGTGAGATGGGCGATATGCATTCACTTCATCAAAGACCTTATAGGTTTTCAGAGAAGGACGGGCCCATCCTCCAAGAAACTCCGGGCCTTTGAAGTAAGACTGCACAAACCCCCCTCCCTCTTCAAGGCTTTAATGAAACATCTTGACAAATGTTTTTTCTCACAAGTGTTGCATTAAGCATTAATTCTTAACTTAAAAATTGATAAACATTTAGTCAGAAAAACATTAATACTTCTTAAACTCTTCATTCCACCCTATGATTTTTTGACTAATTTTGAAAAATTTTCCCTGTCACCTCATGGGACATTTCTAAGACAATGTTACAAACTAATCTAATTATATGATCCTTCCTACAAAACAAAGCACTAAAATACAAAAGTAAGGAGGGATACTGCACATTCTCATTTTATTAGTCTCAAACCATATGTAACTCACTTTATTAGTTTAAACCGCTGTAAAACTTTATGTATAAACCTTCTCCTGTTCAACACATGTGAACGCCTTGAAATCAAACAGCCAGACTTACAAACTCAATCACAAGTTTCAGCACCATGGATTGGGTCCGTTCATTGGCCATCAGAAGGGACCCAAAATCAATGGAGACTGCCAGAAAAAGGCAGAAATTGCCAATTAGTCAATCAATAAGTCTTGTTGTCCGCACTCCCACAAACATACAACACATACATCCTTTAAAAAGGCACCTAGTTACTTTTTAAGGACGATTTTACTGTCCAGATAAAACCTATTCCTGTTTATAGCACATATCTGTACATGTGCATGTCATCTCTAATTAATCATCATTTAGTCTTAAAAAACAAATCTCATTTCATCATTTCAGATTTTTATCACTTCAGGTAAAATAAAACAAAATAAAAACTCAAAGAACAATAAAGAATGTTCCCAACTTAGTCACTTCAGATGGATCTTGCGGCTCCACCCTCTGGAACAACTCGCACACCTTAAAGGTCGATGCACAAGGTCGTTGCACTGGAACGTTACACGCGCCGGACACCACTGCTCTGCCCACACTCTGCCCACACTTGTTACCAGCAGGACCGATGTACAGGACATTTGAAGCCATCCCGTCTGTTCATCTCATGGCAAAGAGCTCCAACTCTCCTCTTTTCAGGACATGTCTCGTTTTTCAGAGGTGTGGTCATCAGCACCACATCACAGATGAGCACAAACACCCATCCTCAAGTGCGCTAGACATCCAGCAGCTCTGCAGCAGCGATGAAGCGACCCAGCACGACAAGCCACCACCCTTCAGGAGCCTCTCTCAGGAGTTGGTCATCCTCAGGGCCCACCTCTGTTGTCCCATTAGACACAAGCCGCCACCCTCAGGCGCTTTCCTCCTCGTCGTCCTCTGCGCGACCTCAGTCCGTCCCATCAGACAGACAACGACACACCACGACATCAAGCTTAGGAAAAAAGCAAAAGACTGAGATAGAATGACAGAAATTAGTGATCTTTCAAATAAAAGATTCATTCTTTAAACTTGGAGGAGAGAGAGAAAGGAAAAAAAAAAAACTTAAAACCCCTCTTCCTTTTTTTATTCACTGTCAACCGCAGTGACTCTTTTTTTTATTCCTCTCACACACATCTTAGCTCCCTCACAAACGGTTCTGCTCCTTTCCCTTAAGCGAGCAGCTCAACTGAAAAAAAAGAACACCAAAAAACCTCTGTCTCTCTCTAAAACAAAACAAATTCTAACCGACCTCTCCTGGCCTGCGAACCATATGTTGTCTCATCACTCTCATCCTTCACAGAGCTGCAGCTTCCTCCCTGTTCTGGAGATAAGCTGTTCCTCCTCACACACTCACCTCTCCTCTCAGGCTGCCATCAGCCTCCACTACTCCTCTTTAAACCAGCTTTTTTTTTTCAGCTCAACATTCCATGCATAACTCACTTTCTCACACGAACCTGCGCGCCTACGTCACGCTGTCTCTCGCGGTGCGTTTCACTGGCACCCCGTAATATACATGCACGAACACCGCCGCATATAAAAAACAAAACAACCCCAGTCTCACTTCTTCAGTTCTTTTCTAATTTCTGGGGCTCGACCTGTTCAATTAATCAAAATTCTGCAAACTCTGTCTGCACAACGTCACCTAGCTCAGCTTGTAACACATGATCACGGAGGGAACTAAAGCTGCTGTACACACGCGCACACCTTTTACACATATGACAGGGGCTGTCACACCCCGCTTCTACTCACACACAAACCCGGACAGAGGGAGCAGCTCCGCGCACACACCCTGCTATCTCTCGTCCCAAACGCTCCAAACGCACCACACATTACTCATGGCAGATGAGACACACTCTTCCTCATGCGTTTCTCACTATACCAACTCGGCACCCAAAACACACTCGCATGTACACACTCTGACACTCTCCTTTTCATGCATGCGCCTATGAACTTAAACAATAACTCATTTTTCTTTCCTCGTAGTTCTTCCTCCAACAAATCATTCCTGCTAACTTTTTGGACAACTTCCAACTTTCTGATCTGTAGAAATTCCTTAACAAGCTCTATTCCTTCTGAGCTTCCTCTGAAGCGCGTCTGTAGTCTAACCGACCTTCACTGGCCCACGACCTGCTTCTTTTCGCTCCTCAGCTGCAGAGGCACACACACACAGAGAAGCGCTTGCTCCTTTTTTTTTTTACTTCGAAAAATAAATCACCAGTCTTTTTAACTCCAACTGATAAAGCTATCAAAATAAATCACCTAACTCATTACAAAAACTCTAACAAGGGTTTTTTCTTTTAACCCTGGTAAAAATACTTATGTTTCAGCGAATAAATCACCTATCACCTGACTTCTTCAGGGCTTATTCAAAACTTCTGTTACTGATCTCAAATAAACAACAAGGGTTATATATTTTTTTCTAACCCCGGCAAAATCTTCTTTCCTTCTGCTCTCACGAAACTACTGATCAAGGGTTTTTACACCCTGGTTCAAATCTTCTGTTACACTTCAGCTCAAAGAATCGGTCAGCAGCTTAAGGCGTCCCAAAAAACCGCTGATCCAACTTATCAGCTCTTCAACAGCGGGAATCTCTCACCCGCTTCCAAAACAACAAGGGAATCACACCCTGCTTCACAAATAACGGGAATCCCACCCGCTTCCAAGAACATAGTTTCACACTTTAACTTTTTTCCTTCCAAACAGCCAGTGTGTACCCTTTCATCCATCTTTTTAAGCACCTTGGAATGTGCTTTACAAATAAAGATAAGATATCCCATCCTCGTCGCCATTAATGTTTTATGAAATAATTGATCAACCCAAATGGTTAATGTTTCATCATCTTTTTGGATTCTTGAAAGGTGGGCACACTCACTGGTTTGGAAGAAAACAAACAGACTTAATTAAAAATAATGAATATTTATTAAAGAAGTCTTGTGACTAGTGCATTAACAGAATACCCGAGTTTTCGACAGATCGAGTGCTTTGACTTCTATCGAGGCTTTTTTGTCCACCTCGAGTACCCGTAGTGACGTCATCACGTCACATTTCACAGCGCGCGAGGTAGCTTTTAGTAGACGCCACAAAATGGATTCCTTTGTGCGCACGGATGTAAATGGAGCAGGCAGTCTTGTCAAAAAGGTAAAACAGTTTTTAATTTATAAAATGCGCTATTTCCTGTTGATTTTCTGTTCTCTGACCACCGTAGATTGTGACTGGCAGCAGGTGGCGGTGTTGCATTGCAGGCCACATATATAACACGGCAGCTTCCTCTCTCGTTTCACAAACAAAAGCAACATATTAATCTCTCTAGACCTATTAAAAAAACCTATAAACACATTAATCTCTAAAAGTAAACCTAAATTGCACAGCACTTCAGGCTGTGGTGCGGTGTTGCCCCATTTGTTTTTCAGTTTCGGTTTCAGCGCCGCACGGTATACTTTCACTTTTAATATTAATAATAATAACTAATAGTTTTGTTTTTCCTGTGACTTATCTGCAGTATGATAAATGATAGGAGCATAATAAATGCTCCCAATGTTTTGTTGGTCTTTTTTTTCTTTTTGTAAAGACGGTTTTTATGCATTTATATTTATTTATTTATTTTGCATCATAAGACACTGTGACGTCATCGGCTACTCGAGCGTCGTTCGAGTTTTTTTATGTTAATGTCGAGGTTAAAAATTATGTACTCGTTCAACCCCTACTTGTGACAGAAAAAGTAAAAACATACATGTTCAGATACACAAACAGTTGTACATCTCTTCAGATATACAAGTCAAACAGTTTTCCTACTAAGATAAACGTGTCTATTTAAATCTCGCTACAGTACTAACCGCACACACAAACAAGGCATTGATGTAACTCATTATTCCTCACCTTGACACAAACTGGGAAGGCCTCACAGTTTGGCTCGGAATATACATCATGCAGCTCGACGTCTGATCAGGACTCGCAGCAGACCCTCAAATTGTTTATCCGAGCGCTTCTCAATTTATACCTTTGTGAGCATTCACTCCCAGTTAAATCTGTTTTCAATCAAACTTTGTTTTTTCAAGATAGTCAAAAGCTTTCTGTTTCATCTATCAGCCACAAGGTCAGCCTGCCCTTAATTGCTGAGCTGTGCTCATCAACATTTTACACATCTTACAAACTTGGCTGTGAGATGCATGGAAACATATTATTTGCCTAACTCCCTTTCAGAAGAACTGCCAAGGTTGAAGTGAGATGGGTGATATGCATTCACTTCATCAAAGACCTTATGGCTTTTCAGAGAAGGACGGGCCCATCCTCCAAGAAACTCCGGGCCTTTGAAGTAAGACTGCACAAACCCCCCTCCCTCTTCAAGGCTTTAATGAAACATCTTGACAAATGTTTTTTCTCACAAGTGTTGCATTAAGCATTAATTCTTAACTTAAAAATTGATAAACATTTAGTCAGAAAAACATTAATACTTCTTAAACTCTTCAACAGCTTTGAGGAAGTTGTTAAGAGTGAGGTGGAAGCCATCATCAAGAAAATGAAGCCTTCATCCTGCGCCCTGGATCCTTTCCCCTCGTCTCTCATAAAAACCAATCACTCTGCAATAGGCCCACTAATCACTCAAATAATAAATCAGTCTCTACAATCTGGTCATGTTCCACTGCCTCTAAAAACTGCCATCATTAGGCCTCTTCTGAAAAAATCTAATTTGGATCCCAACATTTTTTCTAATTACCGCCCAATTTCACACCTCCCTTTTCTGTCTAAAGTGCTGGAAAAAGCTGTTGCTGCTCAGCTGCAGGACCACCTACAACAACACTCCCTGTATGAGAAGTTCCAGTCTGGATTCAGGGCAGCTCACAGTACAGAGACTGCATTGCTGAGGGTTACCAATGATGTCCTCTTGGCTGCTGACACTGGCTCTCCCTCCATCCTTGTCCTCCTTGACCTCACTGCAGCCTTCGACACTGTGGACCATAGTATCCTCCTCCACCGTCTTCATGTAGAGGTCGGTCTCTGCGACACCGTCCTGGACTGGTTCAAATCTTTCCTCTCCAATAGGCTGGAATGTGTTAGTCTTGGCAACGCCACGTCCCAGACAGTCTGTGTCTCCTGTGGTGTCCCTCAGGGGTCGGTTCTGGGGCCCCTGCTGTTTTCCCTTTACATGCTGCCTTTAGGTCAAATTATTAATCAGTTCAACATTTCTTTTCACTGTTATGCCGACGATACACAGCTTTACATCAGGACTGGAGCATCCTCATCTTCCACCTTGTCATCTCCATCTTCACTCACTGCCCTCTCTGCCTGCCTGGAGGCAATTAGGGCATGGATGAATCAGAACTTTCTTCAATTAAACTGCTCCAAGACTGAGGCCATACTGATTGGCACCCCTCACCAGGTACAAACATCTACTATAACAACAATTTCCTTTTCTGGACAAGTCATCCCCCTCTTCATCTCTGTTACTAATCTTGGAATAAAAATGGACTCCAATCTTACATTTGAAAATCACATTAAAGCTATACTCTGTAGTTTCTGCAGTACCCTGGGACTTAGAAAAATTTCCAGCAGGTGAAATCATTCTGCTCCCTCCCCTCAGAGCCATATATGGCTCTGAGGGGGAGGCTCTGCTGAGATTCAAATTCAAGCTCTGTTTTTATTGGCTGATTCAAATTCAAGCTCTGTTTTTAATTGGCTGGTTACAAACTCTGTTTTTATTGGCTGTCATTGTCCTGGTCACTCTGTGTTTTTAGTGTTTTTATAAATGCTGATAGAGAAGCAAGGGGACTATAGTTTTTTTCAGAGATTACTTTGTCTAACATCAGTTTGTCAGTAGATAGTGACAGAGTGAAGAAATATGTTAAAAATATATTGTTTGAAAAGTTACAGACTACATTACAATCTTACATACCCCAGCTTTAAGCATCTGTTTAAAACTTGCTTCTTCCATCTTCGAAACATCTCCAGACTTCGCCCATCCCTAACTTTTTCCGATGCTGAGAAGCTCGTCCATGCTTTTGTCTCCTCCAGGCTCGACTACTGCAACTCCCTGTTTATTGGAATCCCTGGCAAAAACCTTCAGAAACTTCAATATATTCAAAACAGTGCAGCAAGGATCTTGTTGAGAGTTCGTAAATTTGAACATATTACGCCCATTCTCCATAACCTTCATTGGCTTCCTGTCGCCTACAGAATTCAGTACAAAACTGCTCTCATTACACATCAATGCAACTCAAAGTAGACAAAATAAATACAGTTGCTCCTAAATTTTTTACTCATTCACAAAGATAAATGTTCAATTTTATATTGATTTCAGTAATTTTATCTTAGATTTACTTTAATATTTTTGAATTATTGTGCCAGGTGCTTGTGTCATTACCTACTGTTCTTCTGCTGCTGCCTCTCAGAGTAAGTGTGTCTTGTCAACTTCAGCGTGGGTGACCAGTCTGTGTTTGACTTGTGTGCAGGCCTTCCTGAAAATATAAATACGTACCGGTAATTCAATAGAACAAATTTAGTAACCAAAAGATGAACATGTGTTATGGGATATTTTCTGTACAGACGTCATCCCACTGCTTTATTCACATGAGAGTAACAGGGAGCTAAAATCAAAACAAACGGAAAGTTCTAGTCTGACAATGTTGCAGTGTTCAAATATTATGTATATTAAATACAATGTGTCATGCATATACATACAGTACAGTATATACAGTATGTATGTACAGTATGCATGTATATACTGTATATACAGTAGGGGTGTAACGGTACGCTAAAATCACATTTCGGTTCGGTTCAATTACAAGGAGGGCTCGGTTCGGTTTATTTTCGGTTTATTTTCGGTACAAAAAAAAAAGACAAAATAAAGACTTACAAAATGTTTATTTTGAAAATATGCCAAAAATATGTTTGTATTGTATTGTAGTAATAAATAAAAGTGACCCATTTGGATGATATTTTAAATAAACAGCACTCTACAATAAATAAATTATATTAAAAATAATAAAAATCTTAATGAATACAATAACAGTCAGAACCAGAACAATAAGCAGCAACAGACTGTTTACAATCTTAACTAATAAAGTTTTTGTCCAGTAGCACCAGTGTGGCTGTATTTGTCCTCATTACTCACAACCTCTTCTTGGTGGGACTGGTCCTGGAACAGTTCCAGAGTTCAATTCAGTCATCACACACTTCTTAGCTGCAGCAGGTGATCTCTGGTGGATTTCCCTGAAGTGGAAGGAGAGCAGCTACCTCTGTAACTGGAAATACTGGAAATAAAACACAGAGGTAAAAAAATAAGTTAATAAGATTATAATTTTAAATAATAATAAATTATAAATAATAATTATAATAAAATAACAATACCTCTTGAACGGTTGAATATCTCACTCATCATCAGGGCAGGGTTTAAATCAGCTCCAGGACTTGTTGACCATCAGTTTTAGTTTTTTCATAAAGAGCTGAACTTTTTGACTTAAGTGTTGACGTGATGGATGTCTCATAGCAAGGATCAACTGTGCATTAAAAACTTTCAGACTTAGATTCAGAGCTTTAAAAACTCATACAGTTTGTGTTATTGATCTGGACCCATCTAAATTACCTGATGAAGTTGTTTAAATGCAGCTGTGTTGTTAGCGCACTTTGTAGAAGTTGTTTAAATGCAGCTGTGTGGTTAGCGTACTTTGTAACAGCTCGTTCACGTTCTGATGACGTAGTTTCCAGCGCGTTCACGTTAGACGTGTTGCTGCTGCAGATCCAGTCTTCATGAAAAAACGTCCACACACACAGCTTTGTGCGCTCGTCTTTTAACAAGAAAACCATAACGTTAACAAACAGGAAACCGCAGCGAGAAGCTAACGGCTAATGCTGCGCGTGCTGCGAGATAATAGCTCCGTGCTGAAACGCGCCCAGGAAATGTTGTTCCGCGGCGCACATATTAACATTCAATGAGTGAAAAAATAACCGTTTCGATACAGCACGTTCGGTTCGGTCCACCTCCGTACCTTTTCGGTTCGGTACACCAACTACAACCGTTACATGCCTAATATACAGTGTGTATACAGTATACACATACACACAGTGTATGTACCGTATGTTCAGTGTATGTATGTACTAAATGTATTACACACACATGTATTTAAATTATTTATCGACAGATTTGTTTAGTAAATACTTTAAGAGATATTTACTCACATTTCAGTACAATTTTAGTTTCATGTGCATTTTTCTCTTCTTTGATTCACATAATTATTTTAAGTGTGCTTTAATAACTCTGGTTTAATGACGGGTCATGTTTTAAGAGTTGCTGTTGTTGACTGGTCTATCTTGGAAAAAAGATGTGTAAACTGTCTCAAGCATATCTAACCAGCTAAATAAAGGTTTAACTAAAATAACACACAGCCCAAAAAAGTCCAGGCTGGACCAGAACCAGTACTTTGTTGAGTGTTACGTGTGGAAGTTAGCATGTAGCGTTAGCGACATGCTAAGCTAACCAGAGCAGTACGACGGTGCTAAATCATGAAAAATAATAATAAAACAGCTCCAACACAGACAGTATACTCTAACATTGTTCTGACATTGTGTCACAAAATGATTTATGTAGAATACTTTGTTTACCAGACAAAAACACGACGTCTTCCAGAGCAGATCCGAGCAGACTCAGAGAGAGGAAGGAGCTGCTGTGAGCTCCTCTGAGGGAGATAAATCCTTCAGTTTACTTATTTTTGGGATTAAGTGAAAACTGCGCGTTGCCCAAACGTCTACCCGACTGGAACACCCACTGACCCAACACGAAGTAACCATTGCAATTAATTAGAAATAAACAAAAAAAAAAACGTGAAAAATACTCTGCCTATAGACCACACTGTAACTGCTGCTCTCGTAGCTTTGTTCCACCTCCACGCATGAGGGTCAACCCGGAAATGCCACAGATGTTACGTCACATGGGAACTATGTATTATAGCAGCTCCGATTCTGTCAAGTGTCCCAACCCCCACTAGGAAACCCCCCCCAACACGCACAACACAAACTTTAATGTCCGACCCGAATTCTTCTCAGTCGAATTCTGAATGTTGTTCTGCTCCAATCTCTATTACCACTGTCAGGTGCTTCAATTCTCTGTTGTCCGGCTAAGGACAATCATCCATTTATTTTAGATCATAAATTGGACTGTCTTTTTTTTACTATTTTGATCCTGTTATTTTGACTAATTTTGAAATGTGATATGTGAATAATACACAGACATTTCCCTCGTTTTTTTAGTTATTTATTCTTTTACTGTAAGCTTTTTTATTTATTATCTTTGAAATGTATGCAGGAGTTCTGACACATTGGCAGTTGTACGCGGAAATGTGGGCCGGTGTTGTGCTAAAAGTTGATGGGCTGCCAAATGGCACCCACAGGCGCGTGCACGGGAGGACTTTAACAAGAATTTAACAAGATTAACACTTAAAAACAATTATTTGTTTGCTAGAATTTATAGTAAATGTGTGTCTCAGAACGTTTCCTTAATAAATGCACTTTAATGGTAAAATCAGCTGTATTTCAAAAGCCGATATGCAGAATTAAATGCATGCACGTGACAAGTTGCTGTGCAAATTTAACACGATAAACTCCTAAAAACAATTATTTGTAGAAATTTTATCAAGTGTGTGTCTCGGTTTAACGTTTGCTTAATAGATGCACTTTAATGGTCAAATCAGCTGAATTTCAAAATGGTTTTGCTGACTCTATGCTGCGGGAGCGCGCAGAGGGAGGAATAAAGGAGGAGAAACGCTGCTCGTTTCTGAGAAATTTAAAGTCCAACACCCACCATGTTTTAAAATTGCATCGCCATTAATATTTATTAGTTTATTTAAAAATAATACAGGAGCGTTTACTTATATTGTGGAGAAATAACGCTAAATGTGTTATTTCATGATTTATAGCAGATTTTAGCATGCAGCTCCGGGAAAATCTGCCCCTCTCCATATATGGGCATTCACATGGGCATTCACGTCACCAAAGTGACGCCTTGGAGTTACAGGCGAGCGAGGAAAAGAAAAAGCGAAGCATTTTTAAATATTCCCTAAAGCTGCCTGTGTTGATTAATCCTGCTGTCGCTCACTCATGTCTATCATATTCTGAGCGAGCATCCACTTAGACATACTAGTTTAATTCGTTTGATCGCGACAAATTCATTCATTTCCGCATCGGCTTTTTATTCTCCCCCCGTGACCAGAAAGGCAGCCGCGCAGCTGAGCTCTGCGCGCGTGCTCCCCGTGCTGCCCGTGCTCCCCGCAACAAGGCTGACGAGAGCAAATACACTCGAGGGAGCAAATTACACCGGCACGAGGAACTTCAAAGGAACGAGGAACCAGCGGAACGAGGAGCCAGAGACGCGCGTGGCTCGCGGCTCTCTCCTCTGGGCAGAATGAATGACAGCAGCAACAGGTCCGCAGCGGTGTTATAAAATAAATAATAAATAAAATCAGAGCGCTGGTCCATATACACACAAATGCACCAGGAAATATACAGGAAATATGCAGTTTTAACTCCCACTCTCTCTCATAAACCTCCATGGAAACTCACTCCTACCTTCTTGCTTCTGGGTGGAGATGTAACAAAAGTCACATGACACTTCGGGAATCTTCGGCCAGGTTTCCGGATTCATTCGGGAGTGTTTTTTTGTTTTTTTGTTTTTTTTAACCCTCGCCTGGCCCAAATGCAAAAATTAAAATAGACATAATATTAAATTACAGTAATTGTCCTATATGGTGAATTGTTACTGTCATGGTGGGTGTTGTCCTTTAACAATAAAAGCACCTGAACGAACAATTGTTTGTTTGTTCTAAATTATAGCAGAGGTGTGTCTTAGTCTAACGGTTGCTTAATAAATGCACTTTAATGGTCAAATTATCTGCATTTTGCCCGGGCGGTGCAGCTGATTTGACAGTTGGTCCAAGCAGCGAGCAGAACGAAGGTGGGGAAACCATGGCAAGCCGATTTTATCATTAATAGCTGGTGAAGATTTTCAGTCATCCAGGACATGGAAAATTCAGAAAAGTTACAGGAAAAAAAACACACAAAGAGTAATAAATAAAGTCCAGTTGTATCTGTCTTAACCTTTTTTGAATTTGTCATTATAGCCACGTTTACCAATACATAGTTCCCATGTGACGTCACATCCATCTTACTTCCGGGTGGACCCTCATTTTGAAAGTCAGAACAGGGGACAGCGCGGTTTAATGGATGTTCATTTTTCACGTTTTTTTTTTTGTGTTAATTTCTAATTAATTGCAATGGTTACTTCGTGTTGTGTCAGTGGGTGTTCCAGTCGGGTAGACGTTTGGGCAATGCGCAGGTTTCAGTTAATCAAAAAAAAAGTAACGTGACGGATTTATCTCATCGGAGAAGCTGGACTGCAGCCCCTCCTCGCTCTGGAAGACGTCGTCCTTTTGGCCGGTAAACAAAATATTCTACATAAATCATTTTGTGAAACTATGTCAGAACAATGTTAGAGTACAACTGTCTGTGTGTTAGAGCTGTTTTTTTTTTTCATTATTTAGCAAACCGTCTTGCATGCTGTTAGCTTAGCATCTCGCTAACGCGACAATGGCCTCCTCTGCTCCTCACGGTCCACCAGACCGTCCCAGTTGGAGAAGGAGGACGGGAGCCAAGTCGTGCGGGCGACGCGTCGGTCCCATGGGACGTGCCTCCGCGGCCGCGACGGATGCACGCCGTCCGACCTGAGCTCCCGCGAGCCACGCTCCAGATGCTAACAACATGCTAACTTCCAACACGGTAAGACTCAAAAGTGCTGGTTCTGGTCCGTGTTCAGCTTGGACTGTTTGTTGGCTGTGTGTTATTTTAGTTAAACCTTTTTTTAGCTGGTTAGATCTGATTGAGACAGTTTACACATCTTTTTTGGATTTAAAGCTGTGAAGCCGGTGTGCTGTGAAGCCGGTGTGCGCTCGCTCCTTGTAGTAATTAAATAATTAATGATATCGGAGTAACTACTTTGTGACAAGTTGTCTGATTCGTCTGCCATGATTTCTTTCTCAAACTCATTTAACTCGACCACTGCCAGTTTGCTCTTGTTCCTTGGTGAAGCTGTGGTAGCTCGTGTTTTTGTCCGTATAATTTGCTCTGCTCGTTCGCCATCTTGCCTTCTTCTGCCTTTAGATGTGGTGCGAAAACCGGTTTGCGCAATACTGGGGGCGTGTCTGGGAACTATGTATTACATGATACAAAGCATGCCTTACTGCTACTACTACTCTGCTATATCAAATGGCTGATACTAGTACTGCTCTTTTTTTCAGTCAGAATGAATGAAAATGGTCATATCTCAGCTAATAATTGGTTTATAAATCCAGCCATCCATTATCTTTTACCCGCTTCTTCCATTTTGGGTCACGGGGATCGCCGGTGCCCATGCCCAGCAATCACTGTGCGATGGGCGGGGTGCACCCTGGATAAGTCGCAAGTCCATCACAGGGCCACATGGAGACAAATGAGAAAACAACCATTCACTCTTGCTCTCCCACCTAGGGACAATTTAGAGTTACCAATCAGCCTAACATGCATGTTTTTGGTCTGTGGGAGGAAACTGGAGTACCTGGAGAAAACCACTCATGTACGGAGAGAACATGCAAACTCCACCCAGAAAGGCCCCCGGACCAGGATTTGAACCGGAAACCTGCTCGCTGAGAGGCAGCAGCTTTACCAGTTGAGCTGGTTTATAAATATGGGAAAAAATCCATAAATATGTTGCTTTGGCCTATAAGTCGCAGGACATGTGAATTATGCAAAAAAACTGTGACATATAGGGAGGAAAAAACGTATTGCATTATTGACCAAACAGCTTGCCAAATCTCAGGAAAAAACATGTAATATTAGATAATTTTCCTTGATAAATAAATGACCAAGTATAAAAAAAGTTTCTCATTTGTTTAACTTGGTTCTCTTTATCTACTTTTTGGACTTGTGTGAAAATCTCATGATGTTTTAGGTCATTTTTATGCAGAAATTTAGAAAGTTTTAAAGACTTCACAAACTTTCAAGCACCACTGTATGTGTGCTTGAAATTGTGCCTGATGTTCATGTTTTCAGTGGTCCCTGCAGTTGTTCAGCAGAAGGTGCTGATTAAAGAAGAAGCTCCTGAAGTACGGATGCTTGATGTGGACCAACAGGATCCAGAGACCCTCAACATAAAGGAGGAAGATGAGGAACTGTGGACCAGTCAAGAGGGAGAGCAGTTTTGTGTGAAAAAGGAGACTGATGACACCGGGTTTGCATTCACTGCTGTTCCTTGGAAGAATGAGGAAGATGAAGAGAAGCCTCTGTTTTTACAGCTTCATCAGCACCAAGTAAAAGAGGAAGATCTTCCAACCAGCAGCTCAGCTGACCAGATGAAAGCAGCAACTGGTGGAGAGGACTGTGGAGAAGGAGAAACTACCAGGAACCCAGATCTAAATACTTATGGAGATGATTGCAGCTCTTCAGAGACTGAAGTCAGTGAGGATGATGAAGGTGATGAGGTGAAGGACTCTGACTCTCAGCTAAAAGACTTATCAGACTCTGGGTCAGAACCTGAAGATGGTGACAAAGACTGGAAGGAGAGCAGAGCTCCTGAGTCAGGCATAAACACTGTCAACAAATCTTGCAGCTTCACTGAGCATGGGAAACAATTTCACAAGACGAGTCAGTCAGAGACGTCTTCAAGTTGTTTGGTTATCGAGGAACGTTTAAAAGTGAAGAAAACTGGAGGCTCAATCAAGAAAAAACAGTCAAGACAGAACTCATTTAGTTGTGAAGTCTGTGGAAAAATATTTAACCGAAAGTATAATCTAAAGACACACATGATAGTCCACACAGGACAGAAAACATTTGCTTGTGATCTTTGTGGACGCAGGTTTGGACAGAAGTCATATTTAAATAAACACATGATAGTCCACACAGGACAGAAAGCATTTGCTTGTGATCTTTGTGGACACAGGTTTGGACAGAAGTCACATTTAAACGCACACATGATAGTCCACACAGGACAGAAAACATTTGCTTGTGATCTTTGTGGACACAGGTTTGGACAGAAGTCACATTTAAACGCACACATGATAGTCCACACAGGACAGAAAACATTTGCTTGTGATCTTTGTGGACACAGGTTTGGACAGAAGTCAACTTTAAACGCACACATGATAGTCCACACAGGACAGAAAACATTTGCTTGTGATCTTTGTGGACGCAGGTTTGGACAGAAGTCACATTTAAACGCACACATGATAGTCCACACAGGACAGAAAACATTTGCTTGTGATCTTTGTGGACACAGGTTTGGACGAAAGTCACATTTAAACAGACACATGATAGTCCACACAGGACAGAAAACATTTGTTTGTGATATTTGTGGACTTAGGTTTGGACGAAAGTCACATTTAAACAGACACATGATAGTCCACACAGGACAGAAAACATTTGCTTGTGATCTTTGTGGATGCAGGTTTGGACAGAAGTCAGATTTAAACAAACACATGATAGTCCACACAGGACAGAAAACATTTGCTTGTGATCTTTGTGGATGCAGGTTTGGACAGAAGTCATATTTAAACACACACATGATAGTCCACACAGGACAGAAAACATTTGCTTGTGATCTTTGTGGACGCAGGTTTGGACAGAAGTCGGCTTTAAACAGACACATGATAGTCCACACAGGACAGAAAACATTTGTTTGTGATCTTTGTGGACACAGGTCTGGACAGAAGTCAGATTTAAACAAACACATGATAGTCCACACAGGACAGAAAACATTTGTTTGTGATCTTTGTCGACGCATGTTTGGACAGAAGTCAGATTTAAACTCACACATGATAGTCCACACAGGACAGAAAGCATTTGCTTGTGATCTTTGTGGACAATGGTTTGGACTGAAGTCACATTTAAACAAACACATGAAAATCCACACCAGATGAAAGCAGTTTAGCTGTGAATAATAACCCTTGCTTTGTCTTATTTAATCTCATCTCATATAAAATATCACATTCATTTCAGCAATATTTTTTCTTTGTACCTTTGTTACCAAACTTGATTTTTATATTTGACCACTAGATGATGGTTTACTTGTTTGTTAGAGCTTCTATTAAAGTCTAGTTCAATTGACCTCAGAAGAGGTACGTCTTTCACGTCTAGTCGCTGAGGAGTCCTCCCTCCACAGTGGGTGACAGGTGCAAACAAGCTGCAAAGAGTTAATATGCCCAGCAAACACATAAGTGACGCAAACTCCAAAATAAACAAGCCAAAAAAAAAAGCAGCAGAAGCAATCTGAAATCACAGAAAATAGATATTAACACCCAACCCAAAAATGAAAACAAAGAAAAAAATGCTGCAAAAACTAAAAACACCTAAATAACTGTGAATTTGACACCACAGATTGGAGTATGTTCAAAGAAGCTGCTACCACAAACAACAACTTATGTCTCCAGGAGTACTCAGACACTGTATGTTCATACATCACTGTTTTATGAAATATTATTTTATAAATATTTTATGAATTTTTATTCATAAATGTTTTATGAAATATTATTTATGCAGGATCGAGAGAGAGATCGGCAATTATCCTCAAAAGAATATCACAGCTCAAGAGATTTTACACTGGAAACTATTTCTTGTTTAAAGACAAATGTTCTTTATTTTAACCATAGAATATTAAATAGAAAGCAAACCAGAAAACAAACAAGTAACATACATACATACATACAAGTATTAATGCATAAACAGATGCTCTTACCGTTTGACATCCAAGTGAGAGAGCCGTTCGTCAATCACAGGCAGAGCGAGCATTAAAACAATCCGGGCGACTGCACATCCCCGTCCGACTCTAACTAACTCTGGGAGCTCAGCTCGTTTCTTTTTATTCCTTTAGACAAGAATCACTTGCGAAACAGAGTTGGCCGGGTTCTTTCCACAAGTAATACTTTATCCAAAGCAACAAAGTTCCAGAGATGCCTATGTGATGAACTCAGGAGATGAAACTGACTGTTCCTATGATGGAATCAGCCCAGTTTCAACTTCTCATAACAAAATTCCAAAGATGCCTATAGTGATGAATAACAAAATTCCAAAGATGCCTATAGTGAGGAATAACAAAATTCCAAAGATGACATAGTGATGAAATCAGGAGTTGAAACTGACTGTTTCTGTATCAGCCCAGTTTCAACTTCTTATCTCACAACCAGTGACAAGACTGGAAAATTACACACAATGTTTCAGACTTTCTTGTTTACATATAATGTCTGAATGTTTCAGACTTTCTTGGACTGATCAGAGAACAAACTTATTTATTCATTATTCATTCCACCTTCTGGTCTCTGATCAGTTCTACAACCCAAAAAACAAACAAACAAACAAAAAACAACAATCTTAAATCAAACGAGCGTCAGAAATGTTCCACAATCTTCTTCACCCATGGTTATGAGTGGTTACCATTCTCTGGAATGTCATGTCCGTTGAAACACTTCCTGCATGCGTAGAAAGTACAATGACTGCTCACACTTGCCATTACGCATGACTGATTCGTAGGACGTCCAAAGTTATCTTGTTTCATGACACAGTTCTTCTGTTTTCATAGTAGTCGGCAAGGCTCCCTTTTTCTCCTCCAGGACACATTCCGGTGTTGCGGAGGAGAGGTCGCCTAGCAACACCCTGGTACCGATGACAAAGAACGTGATAACCCATGAGATACCACCTTCATGGCACTCTCTGGGTTTGGCCATGCCGTCTTCTGCAGCACCATGGCACCGACGACAAACAATGTGATAACCCATGAGATTCCACCCTCATGGCACTTTTCAGGTTTGGCCATGCCGTCCTCTGCAGCACCATGGCACTGACGACAAACAACGTGATAACCCATGAGATTCCACCCTCATGGCACTTTCCAGGTTTGGCCATGCCGTCCTCTGCGCGCTTCTGATCCTCCCACCAGCAGATGCCAAGAAAACACCAAGCTGTGAAGAAACACAATGCTATAACATAGAATGACAAGGATTAGTTCTTTCATAGATAAAAGGTTTCATTTTTACTTTCCCCACCAAAACTGATCTGACCTGTAGGGGTCTCTCTACCCCAAACTCAAAATTTCCCTGTTTTAAATGGAGTGTCATACCTGCTATGCAGGTCTGACAGATCAGGGTACAGCTGTGACGTTCTGTTTTTCACCTTTCTTTTTTCCTTTTTCTGTTTCACGACGCGCACTCTTACTGCTTCATTGTTCTCTGAAGACTCAGAGTCAGAGGACTTTCTGGTTTTCTCCCTTCTTTTTCCCTTTTCCTGTCTCACAACTCGCACCCTCACTGCTTCATTGTCCTCTGAAAACTCAGAATCAGAGGAGACCTTTGCCACTCTGGTGGTCTTATTTTTGTTCCTGACCATCTGTTCAGGTTCAAACGGGGGTGCAGAAGGAACAACAAGAGTTTGAAACACATCCCTCAATGCCTGGGTCAAATGTTCAACTTTAAATCTGGCACACCGGACTTGTAATGCCTCTTCCTGGCATCGTTCTCTCAACTGTTCTGTTGGTAATCCGTCAATCTCAGATAATGGGACCCCGGACTGTATCAAGGCTTTCCATAAAGCAGAACGAGTTGGTCCCTGTGCATTACTTCGAGCATCCCTTTCTGGCCCATGACCCACATGTTGAAAACTATTTTCCTGGTTTTCTACTCTTTCTGTACTCCAATCTCCCAATGTTCCTAACTCCATGATTCGACTACGAATCTCAGACATAGAAACCTCTGTTGCACCAAGCATTACTGTCAAGATTGCGGCGCGATAGTGTACAGGGGCTGTCCTTATCAGCTGATCCCTCACAGCCTTTGGAATAGGTAACAGCTGGTACTGATCCACAGCAGCAACAGTTAAAGCATCCCTTACACACAATCGAACCAATCTCTGTACACACTCCCGAAGCGTGACCCACTGTCCTGTTATCTCTGGCCAGTCAGTGAAAGCTGGATAAACCTGGTGAACAGCCTCAGCATAAACATCAAATAGAGATCTAGAATAATTCCCTAAATCTCTCACTTCTCTGCGGAAATCAGCATTCACTGTGGTTTCTGTGGACAACCCAGCAAATGACAGCCCATCCCGAGCATCTATGTCAATCTGAGCTGCTCCTTCTTCAGCTAATCTTGATAACCACACATCTGTATGTTCTCCTGGCTGCTGACGGAGCCTCTTGGACAAGTAAGCTACCTCCTCCTGAGTGTAATCTTCAGTTATCATTCTAAGCTCAGGCTGCGGTTGATCCTGTGGAACAGCATCCATAACTTGTACACCATTCTCATAAACAAAGTGACCATCTGCGTCTACTCTTGCTTGTAAAACATCTGGTCTCACTATCTGTTCCTGCCTCCTTCGTTGCACCGGCTTTACACTTTTGCTGCGGGATAAGGGGCGTAATGAGGTAGTGGACTCTTCCTCTTCTTCATCACTTAAATTATCTCCCCACAAATTTCCGTTCCAGTTAGAAGGATTCCAACCCGTACCTAACCCAGCTACAAAAGCCTGTACTCTTTTGGGTGATACAGACCGTTTCGTCTTCCTCTTTTTTTCTCTTTTTAACATGGACACCTGAGCCACTGCTTCCTCAGCAATCCGGGCCATATTTTCTAGCTGTGTAGTTAACAACTGCACATGCTGACGCTGTAATGAAGAGGTCAACTCGGCTTCTTCGAGTGCCTTTTTCTGTTTCAAACTTATTTCATTCTGCCTCTTCCAGGCAGTGGCACAAACCCACAAACGCCGTTGCAGTCCGTCTATTGGCGTTTTTATTTTCACGTCTACTGCTCGTAGAACTTCTAGCAAAGTCTCAGGGTCTCCATCTCGTAGAGACCCCTCCCAAGACTCGCAACGTCCTGCTCCATCTCTCAGGCACAATGCTATGGACTGATAACAGGGTATTTCCCATCCTGGTAGTATTTCAGTCCTGTCCTGTCTCTCATCTCCCTTTGCTGATTTTCTCTTGAACATTCTTTTGAGCATTATGTAGTCTCTCTTTTCAATCCTTCCAGCGACGCCAAAATGTTTTATGAAATATTATTTTATAAATATTTTATGAATTTTTATTCATAAATGTTTTATGAAATATTATTTATGCAGGATCGAGAGAGAGATCGGCAATTATCCTCAAAAGAATATCACAGCTCAAGAGACTTTACACTGGAAACTATTTCTTGTTTAAAGACAAATGTTCTTTATTTTA
>JBBPBX010061570.1:5579-21080 GCA_038048925.1 Garcialebias charrua | reverse complement strand
CACACAGCTCTCACACATCTGGACACGAAGGACTCCTATGTTAGAATGCTGTTCATCGACTTCAGCTCGGCATTCAACACCATCATCCCCCAACAGCTCATCCTTAAACTGGACAGTCTGGGGCTGAACACCTCAATGTGTAACTGGCTGCTAGACTTCCTGACCGGGAGACCACAGACAGTGCGGGTCGGGAGTAACACATCTAGCACCATCACATTGAACACAGGGGCCCCACAAGGATGTGTGCTGAGCCCCCTTCTATTCACCCTGCTAACACACGACTGCACACCATCGTACAGCTCCAACCACTTCATCAAGTTTGCGGACGACACAACAGTGGTGGGTCTCATCAGCAACAACGATGAGACGGACTACAGGAACGAGGTGAGCCGCTTGGCCTTGTGGTGCGGACACAACAATCTCACTCTCAACGTGGAGAAGACAAAGGAGATTGTTGTGGACTTCAGGAAGAGGGATGCCCAACATGCCCCTCTGACCATCAACAGCACCGCAGTGGAGAGAGTAGACAGCACCAAGTTCCTGGGAGTGCACGTCTCAAAGGACCTGTCCTGGAGCAGGAACACTGCAGCACTGGCAAAGAAGGCTCACCAGCGTCTCTACTTTCTCCGCAAGCTGAAAAGGGCTGGAGCTTCAACCCCCATCATGAGCACCTTCTACAGAGGTGCCATAGAAAGTGTCCTGACCAGCTGCATCACTGTGTGGTTTGGTGCATGTACTGCATCCTGCCGCAAGAGCCTCCAGCGCATTGTGAGAGCAGCTGAGAAGATCGTGGGCACCTCCTTGCCCTCACTGCAGGACTTACACAGCAAACGCCTCACTCGGAAAGCCCACTGCATGGCAGGTGATCCCACACACCCACTACACAGCCGCTTTAGACTGCTGCCATCAGGGAGGAGACTGAGGAGTCTCCAGGCTCGAACCAGCAGACTGAGAGACAGCTCTGTTCATCAGGCAGTCAGGATGCTAAACACTCTGCCTGCTCTGCCCCCCCTCCCATTTGAACTGCCTTAACACTAAAACTTTCTCACACATTACCACACAACACAAAGATTTTAACACTGGACTCTGTGTCATCAAACGGGTTATTCACTAAACTCTCGGTCATGTGCTCATACAGTTTGCACTACTTCTCATACTTGCACTAATGTTTGTATTACATCACTGCCTATAGTCATAATACTGTTTACATTCTCTGTTTACATTTATTAATACTGTTTACTTTTATTACTACTGCTTACATTTAATTACTACTGTTTACATTTACACTACTCTAATATCTACACCACTGCTGATACATATACAGTGTGCTCTGAACGGTCTTATTTAGGGATGCCCAATGTGCCTTACTGCATATGCCACTTTTTGCCTCTATAACAACATCAACTACTACCTCATACATATACTGTGTACATTAACTCATACGCTGCTTTGCCACTTTGCAAATGTCAATGCTAGAAACCTTTAGTTTATTTTAGTTATACTTTTTATACTCTTTTTTTATACTAGTATGCAAAAACTCAGGACAGTATTATGTTCATTAAATGTTTAATGTTTTAGTTTTAGAGTTGGTGTAAATTTTCATACTCTTATACCACTATGCAAAAACTCAGGACAGTGTTAGTTTTACTATTTTATGCTTATGTCTATTATTATATGTTTCAGTGTTTCAATGTTTAGATGTTTACTGTTGCACCGAGGGACTGAGAGAAACGCAATTTCGGTCCTGTGTATGTCCTGTACAGTACATATTGCAGATCTGACAATAAAGTTGACTTTGACTTTGACTTCAGCAGCAGCTTCATGAACAACTTCAGCAGCTTCAGCAGCAGCTCCCCCTCACAGACAGCTGTAATCTGATGAAGACGGTTTCGTTCTGCTCTGAATGATTTAATCCAGATTAAGGACAATATGAAGATAAATTATTAATCCAGATTAGGGACAATATGAAGATAAATTATTAATCCAGATTAGGGACAATATGAAGATAAATTATTAATCCAGATTAGGGACAATATGAAGATAAATTATTAATCCAGATTAGGGACAATATGAAGATAAATTATTAATCCAGATTAGGGACAATATGAAGATAAATTAGACGTTTCCACGCCGGCGTTCAACAGGGTTTGTATTCGTACGATAAAATCCAGCAGAGAGTCACAAACAAACGCAGCGGCCGTTTGTCAAACGTGCACATTTCCAATCATTTCTGTTCATACAGTCAAATTCACGTGCAAACAAACCACCTGCTGTTCAGGATCAGCTGCCTGTGACTGTTGAGACGTTCTCACCTCCAGGTTCACAAATAATGCTGCGTTCAAGGCCACTGAAAAGCTGGGACGTCTGAGCGTCAGCAGCTTCACTGACTGGTTATTTAAAATGTTAATTCTGTGAAACGGTGACATCATGTCAGATTATCATCTGGACCACGGTGACATCATGTCAGATTATCATCTGGACCACGGTGACATCATGCCAGATTATCATCAGGACCACGGTGACATCATGTCAGATTATCATCTGGACCACGGTGACATCATGTCAGATTATCATCTGGACCATGGTGACATCGTGTCAGATTATCATCTGGACCACGGTGACATCATGTCAGATTATCATCAGGACTACGGTGACGTTGTGTCAGATTATCATCTGGACCTTGGTGACATCAAATCAGATTATAATCAGGACCACAGTGATGTCATGTCAAATTATCATCTGGACCATGGTGATGTCATGTCAGATTATCATCTGGACTGTGGTGATGTCATGTCAGATTATCATCTGGACCTTGGTGACATCACATCAGATTATAATCAGGACCACAGTGATGTCATGTCAAATTATCATCTGGACCACAATGATGTCATGTCAGATTATCATCTGGACCGTGGTGACGTCCTGTCAGATTATCATCTGGACCTTGGTGACATCACATCAGATTATCAACTGGACCGCAGTGATGTCACGTCATATTATCATCTGGACCACGGTGACGTCATGTCAGATCATCAGATGGACTTTGGTGACATCACATCAGATTATCATCTGGACCACTGTGACATTACATCAGATTATCATCTTGACCACAGTGATGTCATGTCAGATTATCATCTGGACCACGGTGACGTCATGTCAGATCATCAGATGGACTTTGGTGACATCACATCAGATTATCATCCGGACCACTGTGACATTACATCAGATTATCATCTTGACCACAGTGACATCAGATTATCATCCGGGCCACAGTGATGTCACGTCAGATTATCAACTGGACCACAGTGACATCACATCAGATTATCATCCGGGCCACAGTGATGTCACGTCAGATTATCATCTGGACCACAGTGACATCACATCAGATTATCAACTGGACCACTGTGATGTCACGTCATATTATCATCTGGACCACAGTGACATCACATCAGATTATCATCCAGGCCACAGTGATGTCACGTCATATTATCATCTGGACCACGGTGACGTCATGTCAGATCATCAGATGGACTTTGGTAACATCATATCAGATTATCATCCGGACCACTGTGACATTACATCAGATTATCATTTTGACCACAGTGACATCACATCAGATTATCATCCGGGCCACAGTGATGTCACGTCAAATTATCAACTGTACCACTTTGACATCACATCAGATTATCATCCGGGCCACAGTGATGTCACGTCAGATTATCAACTGGACCACGGTGACATCACATCAGATTATCAACTGGACCACTGTGACATCACATCAGATTATCATCTGGACCACGGTGACATCATGTCAGATTATCATCTGGACCACGGTGACATTGTGTCAGATTATCATCTGGACCATGGTGACATCATGACAGATTATCATCAGGACCACGGTGACGTTATGTCAGATTATCATCTAGACCTTGGTGACATCACATCAGATTATAATCGGGACCACAGTGATGTCATGTCAAATAATCATCTGGACCACAGTGATGTCATGTCAGATTATCATCTGGACTGTGGTGATGTCATGTCAGATTATCATCTGGACCGGGGTGACGTCATGTCAGATTATCATCTGGACCTTGGTGACATCACATCAGATTATCAACTGGACCACGGTGATGTCAAAGTCAAAGTCAAGTCAAAGTCAACTTTATTGTCAGATCTGCAATATGTACTGTACAGGACATACACAGGACCGAAATTGCGTTTCTCTCAGTCCCTCGGTGCAACAGTAAACATCTAAACATTGAAACACTGAAACATATAATAATAGACATAAGCATAAAATAGTAAAACTAACACTGTCCTGAGTTTTTTGCATAGTGGTATAAGAGTATGAAAATTTACACCAACTCTAAAACTAAAACATTAACATAATACTGTACTGTCCTGAGTTTTTGCATACTAGTATAAAAAAAGAGTATAAAAAGTATAACTAAAATAAACTAAAGGTTTCTAGCATTGACATTTGCCAAGTGGCAAAGCAGCGTATGAGTTAATGTACACAGTATATGTATGAGGTAGTAGTTGATGTTGTTATAGAGGCAAAAAGTGGCATATGCAGTAAGGCACATTGGGCATCCCTAAGTAAGACCGTTCAGAGCACACTGTATATGTATCAGCAGTGGTGTAGATATTAGAGTAGTGTAAATGTAAACAGTAGTAATTACATGTAAGCAGTAGTAAAAAAGTAAACAGTATTAATAAATGTAAACAGAGAATGTAAACAGTATTATGATTATAGGCAGTGATGTAATACAAACATTAGTGCAAGTATGAGAAGTAGTGCAAACTGTATGAGCACATGACCGAGAGTTTAGTGAATAACCCGTTTGATGACACAGAGTCCAGTGTTAAAATCTTTGTGTTTTGTGGTAATGTGTGAGAAAGTTTTAGTGTTAAGGCAGTTCAAATGGGAGGGGGGGCAGAGCAGGCAGAGTGTTTAGCATCCTGACTGCCTGATGAACAGAGCTGTCTCTCAGTCTGCTGGTTCGAGCCTGGAGACTCCTCAGTCTCCTTCCTGATGGCAGCAGTCTGAAGCAGCTGTGTAGTGGGTGTGTGGGATCACCTGCCATGCGGTGGGCTTTCCGAGTGAGGCGTTTGCTGTGTAAGTCCTGCAGTGAGGGCAAGGAGGTGCCCACGATCTTCTCAGCTGCTCTCACAATGCGCTGGAGGCTCTTGCGGCAGGATGCAGTACATGCACCAAACCACACAGTGATGCAGCTGGTCAGGACACTTTCTATGGCACCTCTGTAGAAGGTGCTCATGATGGGGGTTGAAGCTCCAGCCCTTTTCAGCTTGCGGAGAAAGTAGAGACGCTGGTGAGCCTTCTTTGCCAGTGCTGCAGTGTTCCTGCTCCAGGACAGGTCCTTCGAGACGTGCACTCCCAGGAACTTGGTGCTGTCTACTCTCTCCACTGCGGTGCTGTTGATGGTCAGAGGGGCATGCTGGGCATCCCTCTTCCTGAAGTCCACAACAATCTCCTTTGTCTTCTCCACGTTGAGAGTGAGATTGTTGTGTCCGCACCACAAGGCCAGGCGGCTCACCTCGTTCCTGTAGTCCGTCTCATCGTTGTTGCTGATGAGACCCACCACTGTTGTGTCGTCCGCAAACTTGATGAAGTGGTTGGAGCTGTATGATGGTGTGCAGTCGTGTGTTAGCAGGGTGAATAGAAGGGGGCTCAGCACACATCCTTGTGGGGCCCCTGTGTTCAATGTGATGGTGCTAGATGTGTTACTCCCGACTCGTACTGTCTGTGGTCTCCCGGTCAGGAAGTCTAGCAGCCAGTTACACATTGAGGTGTTCAGCCCCAGACTGTCCAGTTTAAGGATGAGCTGTTGGGGGATGATGGTGTTAAATGCCGAGCTGAAGTCGATGAACAACATTCTAACATAGGAGTCCTTCGTGTCCAGATGTGTGAGAGCTGTGTGAAGGGCAGAGGAGATGGCATCGTCGGTTGAGCGATTAGGTCGGTATGCAAATTGGAAGGGATCCAGGGAGTCAGGGAGGACAGATGTGATGCTTTTCATGACTAGCCGTTCAAAGCACTTCATCAGGATGGGGGTGAGTGCTACTGGGCGATAGTCATTGAGGCATGCGGGCGTTGCCTTCTTTGGGACAGGGATGATGGTGGTGGCTTTGAAACAGGTGGGGACGATGGCCTGGCTCAGTGAGATGTTAAAGATGTCCGTGAAGACCGCTGCGAGTTCCCCTGCACAGTCCTTCAGCACACGACCAGGTATGTTGTCAGGACCAGAGGCCTTCCGGGCGTTAATCTTGATGAATGATCGCCTTACGCTGTCTGAGGACAGCGTCAGCACCTGGCCATCAGGAGAGGGGGGGAGTTTATGTGCTGGTGTGCTGTTACTTGCCTCGAACCGAGCAAAGAACTCATTCAGTTCATTCAGCGCAGAGGCTGAGCTGTCACAGGTCTGGGGGGGTGGTTTGTAGTTTGTGATGGTCTGTATTCCCTGCCACAGACTGCGTGTATCCCTGCTGTCCTTGAAACGGTGAGCTATTTTCCCAGAATACTGCCTCTTTGCCTTTCTGATGCCCCGGTCCAGGTTGTTTCTGGCTGCCCTCAGGCCCACCTGATCTCCCGCTTTGAAGGCAGCATTCCTGGCTTTCATGAGTCTGTGAACCTCAGCTGTCAGCCATGGCTTCTGGTTAGCCCGAACAGTGATGGTTTTAAGGTTGGTTACATCATCAATGCACTTGGTGATGTATGAACATACAGTGTCTGAGTACTCCTGGAGACATGTGGTGTTGTTTGTGGTAGCAGCTTCTTTGAACATACCCCAATCTGTGGTGTCAAAACAGTCCTGGAGTGCCTCTGAAGACCCCTCTGGCCACACTCGTATCTGCTTGCGGACTGGTTTTGTGACTTTCACCAGCGGCCTGTATGCTGGCTTTAGCATGACACAGATATGGTCAGAAGCACCAATGTGGGGGAGGGGGACGGCTCTGTAGGAATTTTTCATGGAGGTGTAAACCTGGTCCAGGGTGTGGTTTCCTCTTGTTGCAAAGTTTATGTTTCTGTATGTTTTTGGTAATACACTCTTTAAATCTGCATGGTTGAAATCACCAGCCGTGATGAGAAAAGCATCAGGGTGGGCTGTTTGTTGCTCACTGATGTGCAGATATAGTTCATTTAGTGCCTCACCTCACCTCACCTTTAGTGATGTCACGTCATATTATCATCTGGACCACAGTGATGTCATGTCAGATCATCAGATGGACATTGGTGACATCACATCAGATTATGGTAAATGGTAAATGGAGCTTATTTATATAGCGCTTTCCAGCCCCCTGTGAGGAGCCCCAAAGCGCTTTACAATACCAGGCATCCACCCATTCATTCAGACATTCATACACCGGTAGTGGTAGCCTGCCTTGCAAGGCGCCATCCAGACCTACCGGGAGCAACTCGGGGTTAAGTGTCTTGCCCAGGGACACAAAGACACATGGTGGGAGGATGCGGGATTCGAACCTCCAACCTTCCGATCAGGGGTCGACTGCCATTACCACTTCACCACGGCCGCCCCATTATCATCCGGACCACTGTGACATTACATCAGATTATCATCTTGACCACAGTGATGTCATGTCAGATTATCATCTGGACCACGGTGACGTCATGTCAGATCATCAGATGGACTTTGGTGACATCACATCAGATTATCATCCGGACCACTGTGACATTACATCAGATTATCATCTTGACCACAGTGATGTCATGTCAGATTATCATCTGGACCACGGTGACGTCATGTCAGATCATCAGATGGACTTTGGTGACATCACATCAGATTATCATCTGGACCACTGTGACATTACATCAGATTATCATCTTGACCACAGTGACATTACATCAGATTATCATCTTGACCACAGTGACATAACATCAGATTATCATCCGAGCCACAGGGATGTCACGTCAGATTATCGACTGGACCACAGTGATGTCACGTCAGATTATCATCTGGACCACGGTGACATCACATCAGATTATCAACTGGACCACTGTGATGTCACGTCATATTATCATCTGGACCACAGTGACATCACATCAGATTATCATCCGGGCCACAGTGATGTCACGTCATATTATCATCTGGACCACGGTGACATCACATCAGATTATCAACTGGACCACTGTGATGTCACATCATATTATCATCTGGACCACAGTGACGTCATGTCAGATCATCAGATGGACTTTGGTGACATCACATCAGATTATCATCCGGACCACTGTGACATTACATCAGATTATCATCTTGACCACAGTGACATCATATCAGATTATCATCCGGGCCACAGTGATGTCACGTCAGATTATCAACTGGACCATGGTGACATCACATCAGATTATCAACTGGACCACTGTGATGTCACGTCATATTATCATCTGGACCACAGTGACATCACATCAGATTATCATCCGGGCCACAGTGATGTCACGTCATATTATCATCTGGACCACAGTGACGTCATGTCAGATCATCAGATGGACTTTGGTGACATCACATCAGATTATCATCCGGACCACTGTGACATTACATCAGATTATCATCTTGACCACAGTGACATCACATCAGATTATCATCCGGGCCACGGTGATGTCACGTCAGATTATCAACTGGACCACTGTGACATCACATCAGATTATCAACTGGACCACTGGGACATCACATCAGATTATCAACTGGACCATTGTGACATCACATCAGATTATCAACTGGACCACTGGGACATCACATCAGATTATCAACTGGACCACTGTGATGTCACAGCTCCGTCAGAACGTCCCGATCAGAACTACATCCCAAAATACACAAACCGACCTTTGACCTCCAGACGCCCGACAGCCCGGGGACGAACCGACCGCCAATCAAACGTGCGACATCGTTCAGTTTCACCCTGATGACGACGTCACTTCATGAAACCGCTGGTTTCTGAACCGTCAAACTGAAGGCCCATGGGCCAGATACGGAAAGGTTCTGCTTTTTATTGGGCCTGTGAGGTCAAACAGCTGGAGCTGATCTGATGAAATATTTATTAATAATCAATAAAGCAAAGATGACCTATAGAAATAAGACATGATCAATTTGACACATCTGGAAAAAACACAACTTGTATTTGATTTCAATTTAACTCTGAACTGGGCCGAGTCTTTGTCCTGACCCGTCTAAAACAGTTCAGCGTTAGAGATGAATCAAGTGGTTTTAATAAAACTGAGAGTCCAGAAACACGTTCACTGTCTCTAAGGAATGAAAGTTGGATTAAATTAGCAGATTTAATTTACTTTAAAACAACTGTTTATTTAACAACATGTCAAAGAGCTCCAGAGCTGAATGTTCTGCAACGAAGGGATTAACTCCTTAAACAGATTTATCAATCTGATCATACATCAGATTATAAACAGATTTATCAATCTGATCATACATCAGATTATAAACAGATTTATCAATCTGATCAATCCAGGGAATTAGATTATGGAATGGCTTGGAGAATGTAGTTAAAAATGCCAAGTCAATGTTTACATTTAAGAAAATGATCAAAACAAATGTGTTAAAAAATATATGAAATAGCGTAATGTGTATTGTATTAGTTAGAAAATTAGAAAGAGTTAGTCATTTTGTACTGTTGGTTGAAGATTATTATTGTTTAATCTGATTGTTGGAAAAAAGGGGCAGATATAATAAGATTTATTCTTCTTTCTGCTACCTTTCATTTTTTTATATTTTGTACATTATCATTTATGGGATTGTCTTGTATTGTTTCTTTTGTAAAAAAAAAAAGAACAAATTTAATAAACATAAACATCAGAGTACAAACAGATTTATCAATCTGATCATACATCAGAGTACAAACAGATTTATCAATCTGATCATACATCAGATTATAAAACAGATTTATCAATCTGATCATACATCAGATTTTAAACAGATTCATCAATCTGATCATACATAAGATTATAAACAGATTTATCAATCTGATCATACATCAGATTATAAACAGATTTATCAATCTGATCATACATCAGATTATAAACAGATTTATCAATCTGATCATACATCAGATTATAAACAGATTTATCAAACTGATCATACATAAGATTATAAACAGATTTATCAATCTGATCATACATCAGATTATAAACAGATTTATCAATCTGATCATACATCAGATTACATCAGATTAAAATCTGCTCAGGTGCCTCCACCGAGCCCCAGATCTCTGATAGCTCCACATCTGGATGTTAGACCTCGCCGTTTCTTTCATCTTCAGATAAATTTAAAGAACTAAACATGTGAAGAACAGCAGCAAGTTGCTCCTTCAAAATAAAAGCCCGTACCTGGACTCTGGCCTCGGTGAGGTTGACCCGGCGGGCCAGGTCCTCTCTGACGAAGGCGTCGGGGTAGTGCGTCCTCTCGAAGACCCGCTCCAGAGCCTGCAGCTGGCTGCTGTTGAAGGTGGTCCTGTTGCGGCGCTGCTTCCTCTTCTTCTTCTCCTCCGTGTTCATCTGCTCGTCTGGAAGGACAGGAAGTCATGAGGAACGAGGAGTCACTGCGAGTTTGAACGTCTCCACCTTCAGAGCGAGTTCACGGGTTCAAAGGTCAAATCTCCTGACGCGCCTAAAACTGTGTCCTTCAACTGTTATCAGGTAGCTGCTGGTCTGACACTATGTCAAACTAAATATTCCAGTACCGTATTTTCTGGAATATAGGTTGCAGCTTTCTATCATTTTTGCATGCCCTGTGACCTATATTCAGGTGCGACCTATATATGGCTTTTTATAAAATAAGCTGATTTGTAATCATTTATTAACAAAAATTAAACTGAGACACACTCTTACAATAATGTCAGCTAACAAATATATATTTTTAGGTGTTTATCCTGCTAAAATTATTCATTTATTAAAGAAAAGTTCAGCTCAGACACATACTTGCTATAATTTTTATCAAACAAATAATTGTTTTAAGTGTTAATCGTAAAAGCCTTGCTGTGCGCTCCTGTGGAAGTGACATTTGCAGCAGAGCTAAACACGGTCCACATTTTGACGTAGGTGCGACCTATATTCTGGAAAATACGGTAGTAACGATTAGCACAGAACAAAATAAATCTCACAGCTACTAAAAGGATTATCTTAAAGCAGCACTGATTGACTAACATTTTCCCAGCATGCTTTGCACACGGACACTGGCAGAGCAGTAAAATTATTGACAGCGAGTCGACAAAAAAAAAAAGTTTGTTCAAAGAACAGATGTGAAATAAAAGTTTGTTAAAAACAGAAAGTTCTGAGATGGAGATCAGGACGCGCCGTGCACGTGTACAGTGCCCGTGGAACGCTCCGTGCATGTCTACGGAGCTCTAATCCCGACAGATTAATCCCGACAGATTAATCCCACAGATTAATCCGCAGATTAATCCCGCAGATTAATCCGCAGATTAATCCGACAGATTAATCCCGACAGATTAATCCCGCAGATTACGACAGATTAATTCCCGACAGATTAATCCCGACAGATTAATTCCGGCAGATTAATCCCGACAGATTAATCCCGACAGATTAATCCCGACAGATTAATCCCGACAGATTAATCCCGGCAGATTAATCCCAGCAGATTAATTCAGGCAGATTAATCCCGGCAGATTAATCCCGACAGATTATTCCCGACAGATTAATCCCGACAGATTAATTCCGGCAGATTAATCCCGACAGATTAATCCCGACAGATTAATCCCGACAGATTAATCCCGGCAGATTAATCCCGACAGATTAATCCCGGCAGATTAATCCCGACAGATTAATCCCGACAGATTAATCCCGGCAGATTAATCCCGACAGATTAATCCCGGCAGATTAATCCTGACAGATTAATCCCGACAGATTAACGTCTTCAGCAGTAAAATTGGTTTAAATCTGAAAAACAAAAACTTTAATGAAGCAACTGAACGTTTTTCTGTTATTTAAATTAATTTAGTTTAAAAACAGTTAAATGAGTTCAATGTGAGAATTAACTGATGATAAAACAAAGAACGTAAACACATTTGTGGGATTACTCAGAACAAAACAAACAAACACAAATATTTACTTTTATAAAGTTGTTTGTCTGAAAGAGGAAGTTTAAGTTTAATAATTGTAATTATTAGTGATGTCATTTTTAATCTGCTCCAAACTGCTAAGCAAACGCTAATCTTTTATTTTCCACTAATCTGTTTAGCTTTTATTTTCCACTAATCTGTTTATCTTTTATTTTCCACTAATCTGTTTATCTTTTATTTTCCACTAATCTGTTTATCCTCCAAAACAGATTTCTGACTTGTTTATTTATTTATTTATTTATGTTTATTTATGTTTGAAATAAAGAAGAAGAAGAATTTCTGAGCTTGTTTGAGTTTAAAACTCTTTAATCTGCGTTTTTTGGCTCAGGTTTCTGTTTCCTGCGGAGCAGCTGATCAGAACATTGTGTGAAAAACACTTCAAGGTTTGTTTATCTGTAAACAAACTAACAACAACAAAAAAAGAAACTCCAACTCAATGAAACCCCAACCTCCACATCTGTGGAAGAAAACCGCTCAAAGTGCCAACAAACCAGAGAATTCAACTTTTCTTTAAAATAAATAAATAAAAAACTTTAAATCTGTTCTAAATCCCAAACTGTTTACAAACAAACAAACAAACAAAGAGAGGAGAAGCTAGATGAGTTTGACTCCCGCAGGAATAATTCAGATTCCACTCAACAACTCTCGGAAAGATGTTTATACACACATGTTAACAAACAAACAACAAGCTGCCTGTAAACAAACAAACAACAAGCTGCCTGTAAACAAACAACAACAAGCTGCCTGTAAACAAACAAACAACAAGCTGCCTGTAAACAAACAACAACTCTCTCCTGCAGTTTGACGATGTGTTTCCACTGAAAGCTGAACTTGTTGTTATTTAGCAACATAAGGTTGTTTGTTTGTGTTTGTAAATAAAAGGTAAACAAAGTGTTTCTTCCTTCAGTTCTCGTCGCTGCGTCGTTCTCATCAAACGTTTCACGTCTTGATGGAGAAAACAAAAACAACGAGCCGACGCTCAGCCGCTCGTTGTTTTTGTTCTCCGCCGTCAAAACGTTTTGTTGTTGTTGTTGTTGTTGTTTTTATCTCTGAGTCTGAAATGATTTCAACAACTTCTGGAACTTTCATCCACTCCGACCCGAAATGTTCATTTCAGACCCGTTCATGTCCAGAACCACCAAACTGATTTATTTCTGATTCTTTAAAACCAGTTTTTATAAAAACTGCTCTGCAGTGGATTTTTGTTTCATTTGACCTTTGACCTTTAGTGCAACAGCCAGTGGGAGCCCAAAACACAAACAAACAAACAAACAAGTCTAAACAAAAGCCTGACTTCATTTGTGTTTTTGTTTTTCTTTCCTTAACGACCACCCAGATGAATCGTGTGGCCCCCCGGGGGCCCCAGCCCCTCACTTTGAAAAGACTGAAACTAATAATTTATGTTTATTTTAGAAAAATAAATCATCTTTAGAAACAAAGAAAATGTTGTTTCTTTTATTATTAATTCTGTAAAGTTCTAAATTAATTTTAAGCAGAAAATGAATCGTTTTGTGATTTTATTTAAAGTTTTAGAATTTATTTATGATTTGATTTATTTGTCGCTTTTTATTTGTCCGAGCGTCGTTTTGTTCCGATTAAAACATTTTTAAACGTTTTTGTTTAATTTACATTTAATTTATTAATCAAGTGATTCTTTTTCAGACTAAAACAAAATTATTTTAAATTTAAAATAAACATTTCTTGAACTCTAATTTAAATTAAAAAACTTTTACAGGATCAGAAGTTTAGTTTTATTTTGTTTTTTTATACAGTTTTTTGTTTCAAGTCCAAACCTGCAGGAACTGGGTCAGAACCAGCAGAACAAACTGGTCCAACTCAGAGAGACAAACAACCTTTGTTTGTTTGTTTGTTTGTTTGTTTATCATCAGTATTTATTCCACATTCAATAAAAGCTTGATTTAATTTAATCTGACTCTGCTGAGGTCCAGACAGAACCAGAACCAGAACCTGCACTCCGATCATCGGATCAGCTGTTTGAGTTGCATGCACGCGCTCATACTGACAGATGACGTCAGAGTAGAACCGGAAATTAGTCACGTGACCCAAACACTTCCGGCTGCAGGTCCCTCAGAGTTTTAGCCGAAAAGGAAACAACAACAACAACAACAACAACAAAACAAACAAAGAGGAGGTGCAGCGAGCGTGATGAAGAGTTCACCTCCAATCAGCTGGAACCGGAAGCGTCACGAGCGACAAAACATTAAAGCCAAATGTCGGCGCGCGGAACATCAAAGACTCGCGTTTTCCCGCGGGTTGACAGCAGCCTCCCCTTCATCACATCTGCTGCTCCTCCTCATCATCACCTCTGCTCCTCCTCATCATCACCTCTGCTCCTCCTCATCATCACCTCTGCTCCTCCTCATCATCACCTCTGCTCCTCCGCGCACGCAGCAGCGCGTGTCAAGAAAACAAACAAGTCCGGCCGACGTGAGGATGATGACGTCAGAGAGAAGCGGAACCTCAGGAGCTGAACTGTGACGTCACCGAGATAAACGTTTCTTTCATTTCGTTTCTTTGTGTTAATTTATTTTCAAAAGTTAACGAAGCTTTAAAATGTAAATAATTGGTTCTTCTTCACATTTAGAAGTTTTATTATCTGACAAATAAATATTTGGTCCTAAAATACAAAATAAATAAATTACACTTTTAAAATATTTAAAATTTACTTTAAACTTAGTTTATAAATTTTAGATTCATAGGTTGTTTAATATGTAAATTTTTAACTTTATTATTATTTAATTTAATTATAATGTTTATTTAATTACTCTTTTTATTTTATTATTATTTAAATTATTATTTAAATGTATTTTTAAAATGCAGGAATGTTTTTGATAAAAGGTTTCCAATAAATTAATTCAATTAAATATACAGTATAATGATCGTACAATTTTCTTTATTATAATTAAAAAATGAACAAGATGTGTTGTTAAACTTTTGTATTAAACTGTGAATATTTTATCATTTCAACATAAATCAATAAAATATTACTCTTTAACTTAAACTCAAATTTAAATCAACTGAAATTTTAAAGTATTAAATTATTTACAGATTTTTTTTAAATATGCAGTAAAGCGTTTGGTACAAATTATCTATTTTTAAATCCATTAAAGTAATAAAACCATTTTATTAATTAATCATTAATTTTAATCAAAGTGTATTTTTCTATATTTAATTTTCAAAAAAGCTTTAAACACTTTATTTCAAGAAATAAAGAAATAAATAAAACGTTCCAACAAACTATTTTCAGTTTTACCCTGATGCATGCTCAATAATCCAGGTAGAAAATCTAAAAAAAAGTTAAGTCTGGTCCTCTGGACATTAAAAAAAAAGAAGAAAAAAACTGCTCGTTGCTTT
>JBBPBX010061569.1:10231-21080 GCA_038048925.1 Garcialebias charrua | reverse complement strand
ACCGACGGTTGCTCCATCCGGGCTCCCTGGTTCCTGCCTCGTCTAGGATTGGGTTGTCTCTGATAAGACATTTTCCAAAATCCACTGTCAAAAACTTTTGCTACACTAAAACGATCCTTCGCTGTGAAGAGGTTTGAGTGAAATGAGCTGAAGAGAAGCGTTCTGGTTTATAAACAATGATGCCATGATGTCACATGATGACATCATGGCATCATGATGCATCCTTTGATCCAAGCTGTCTTTGTGACATCATCATGATGTCACAAAGACACCATGGATCATTGGCCCTCATTCACGAAAATGTTCGTATTTTTATCCTAAATTTCTCCTACTTTTGTTCGTACGAAGCGTTCGTACGAACATGCCACGTCAGATGTTCCTTTGATGACTTTCCTTTGAAGATTCCACCTGTGATCTGTTGTTTGTTTGTTTATTTTTAAAATTACAATATGTTCTTTGTTTGTATATTTTTTTAATTATCATCTGTTCTTTGTTTATTTATTTTTAAAATTACAATCTGTCTTTTACTAAAATACTAGCCTGGTTAAAACCAGACCCTTGTCCTTCACTTCGCTTTGTACTAGGGTCTGGGACTTCTCCCATAGAGAACGATTTCTCCGGTAGATTTTTGACCGGACCAATCAGAGAACAGAAGGCAGAGTTTTGTTAGTTTAGCCTGGCGAGGTCCAGGCTATTCAGATAAATTGCTCAGAAACCACTAGGTAGATATTTTTTCTGCTACCAGTGTGTAATTATATGGCTCTAATTTACTGACTGTTGGCCTGGATGAAACATTTGAGATAAAATTCGATTTTTAATTTATTTTCGTAGCGCACCCGAGGCTGTTTGGAAAATGTCAAACCGAAACAATTTAAATCCAGCAGATTTGACCATTTCGTGAATTAATTTAGGAACTGTTAAGCTCAGGAACACTTCTGATATAACTTCAGCTAAGAAATGTATTTTTTCTCAGCAAAGAAATAATAGTTTTTTACCTTGTTTTCTTGAAAATTCCTTCGTGGCGGCAGCCATTTTAACTGACGACGTCAGTCGACGTCGTTCAAAACTCCGCCTTCTGTTCTCTGATTGGTCCGGTCAAAAATCTACCGGAGAAATCCTTGTCTATGGGAGAAGTCCCAGACCCTAGTACGAAGCGAAGTGAAGGACAAGGGTCTGGTTTTAACCAGGCTACTAAAATACTGTAACGATAAAAAATAGAATACAAAATACAACAATAAAAACACAAATAACAAAGAATAATATTTTGAATAAAACTATTTCCAAGATGTAGTTTTAGACTTGATTAAGCAATAAGGATTAATCAAGGTATAACTTGTCTAAAATAAAATAATTATTGATATAATAATAATAATAATAATAATAATATTAATAATGATATAAGAATAATTGATTTGTATCAAATGTGTAACAATTTAAATCATGTTTAGCCAACGTTGCACTGATGTCATCAGGTCCTCTCCTCCAAAAAGGGCTTCAGTTTCACTGTTGGTGTTTCATATCAGCACATACAGTCAGTAAATGTCCAGCATCTCATCTATCTATCTATCTATCTATCTATCTATCTATCTATCTATCTATCTATCTATCTATCTATCTATCTATCTATCTATCTATCTATCTATCTATCTATCTATCTATCTATCTATCTATCTATCTATCTATCTATCTATCTATCTATCTATCTATCTATCTATCTATCTATCTATCTATCTATCTATCTATCTATCTATCTATCTATCTATCTATCTATCTATCTATCTATCTATCTATCTATCTATCTATCTATCTATCTATCTATCTATCTATCTATCTATCTATCTATCTATCTATCTATCTATCTATCTATCTATCTATCTATCTATCTATCTATCTATCTATCTATCTATCTTATATTATGAATGTCACTGGTGGTGTTTTACCATTTCTTAACACTGTATTGATCTGGAGAATAAAAACAAAGCCTCTTGCAAGTAGAAATGCAGAAATGTTTTAATCTCACTTATTTTCCTTTCTATAATTTATATATATTATTTATTTTTATATATTTTTGTTTGTTCTTTGTTGTTTTAGTGAGTCAAATAGGTTCTTCTCATTGTGAGCATTTCATTGTACTGTTGACCTTGTTTTAATCTGCATTTGATAACACCATAAAAACTTGAAACGTTATTTTTTTGTTGTTGAGAAAATAGCCCCCCCTGATGGACATATGAGGAGCCGCCACTGCTGATATGTGGAGACGTTTCAATAGACACACATGCATCATGGATCGGAAATCTGCAGTTTGGATTGAAAAAATCTGATGCGTAAATGATGCTGGTATTGGAGGCCAATACAGATATCGGCACGGACCCATCCCTACTTCGTACCCAACCCTGGGCTGCAATGGGCAACCCCATAATTATGGCACTAGGGCAATGACCTCCCACATGCTAACATACATGGGCTTTGACTGCGATGGCTGGGAATCGAACCCAGGTCAACTGCTTGGAAGGCAGCTATGCTCACCACTGCACCACCATCGCTAAAAAAGCTGTGGCCATATATGTATATATATATATATATATATATATATAAATATATGTATATATCATGTACACTCTCTCTCTGCACCCTAGAAACCCAAACAATCAGGCCAGGTTTTTTTATACCTCTTTTTGCTTCCTTTCACCTGATCCCATTGCAAATAGATTGTGTGCTGGAATACTTGTTTAAAAAAATAATGCTGGGAAAATATTAAACATTGAAATTGTGATTAATCACAATATTTTTTGATTAACCATGATTAATTGCATTACTATGGACAAAATTAAATTGGGACTCAAAGATGTTTAGAGCATTTTTAAGGTACTGTTTTATATAAAACAGGTTCAATGCATTTAAAAAAAAATGAAAATTTTAACAGCAGTGTTCCTCCTAGCTTGTTATGTTTATGCCATCATGTTTAGCAAATTTTAATAAAACCAGGATGAGTTACAACATTTAATTTCCCTTTGGGATTAATAAGGTGTTTTTGAACTGAACCGAAACATTCCTGCTATGAGTTTTGGTATTTTTGGCTTTTCCGTCCATGTTTTTCAATAATAAAACTAACAAAGACAAAAGTTTCTGAATCGCTCTTAGTCTGGTCCCTCACTTTGTCCGCACCAACAGGACTTCTGGGATCACTGGGACACGCAAACACCTCCACCACGATAAGGTGGCGATTCACCGGGGTGAGGAGAAGGGGTGGGGGAAGGGGTGGGGGGGATGTCTGTGTCTATGTCTGTCTATGTCTGTGTCTGTCTGAGTCTGTGTCTATGTCTGTGTCTATGTCTATGTGATGACCAGTGAATAAATTGGTCTAAACTGTGGTAAATGGACTGTACTTGTATAGAGCTTAACCATAGTTTCCGGTGAAAAACCTACACGGCACGACGGTAACAGAGTCGGCTGTCATCACCGTGCTGCAGTTAAAAAAAAAAAAAAGATAATCCAAAACAAATTTAAAGTCACTGGTCGGTGTTGTAAAAGTCTGTGTTTGTGTGTGTGTGTGAGGTCTGTGTGTCTGAGTCTGAGTCCGTGAAGGGAAGAGCATTCAGTTGGAAGCGTTTTTATTTTTCTTCCAACTGTCAGGCTTTCGGAGACCAAAGAAATGTCGTGTTTTCTTCCAGAAAGATTTCTTTGTCTCTCTGGGCTGAACCTCGGTCATCTCGGGCAGGGATGTGGTCTGGACCGAAGCCTGAATCTCTTCGTTGAGCTGGCTTAAAAACGTTTTTGATAAGACTTTAAGCGCCTCAACATCCAAGCCATTGCTGACTTTGAGTTGGTCGTAGGATGTTGATATTTGTTCCAGCTCTTGTTTCTGCTTCAACTCTGCGTCCTCTGCGACCTGACACAGAGCCTGGATCTCCACCTCCATGGTCAGTTTCAGAAGATCCTGCTGGCGCTCAGTTTCTGTGACCTGATTCTGTAATGTCACAGCCTGCTGATGAAGTGAGGCAAATTCCAGCTGGTATTTGCTGCTCAGATCATCAGTTACCAGTTTAGCTTCATCCAGCAGCCGCTGGAGAGCCTCAGTTTTCTCTTTCTCCAGCCGGAGTTCCAAAGAAAACTTCTCTTGGCTCACGACGTGAGCCACTTTGAGCTGGTCATAGGACGTTGACATTAGCTCAAGATCTCGTTTCAATTTGCGCTCTGCATCTTCTGAAATTGTACGCAGAGCCTGGATCTCCTTCTCCATGGATATTTTCAGAAGATCCAGCTGAAACTTGTTTTCCGTGGCCTGATCTTGTAAAGCCACAACCTGCTGATGAAGTGAGGCGACTTCCACTTGGTGTCTGCTGCTCTGTTCATCAGTCAGGCGTTTGGCTTCATCCAGCAGCCGCTGGAGAGCCTCCGTTTTGTCTTTCTCCAGCCGGAGTTCAGACAAAAACTTTTGTTGGCTGGTCACGTGAGCCACTTTGAGTTCCTCATAATCCTGCTGAAGGAGCTTCTTCTTCTTTTGCTTGATAGAACTCTGTACCTGGGAGCCAATCTTGGCACAACTTAGAGTTTCTGCATCAGTATACTTCTGCAGTCTCTCGTATTGTTGCCGAACCTCCTTTTCTTTTTTAATAAAGACCTCTTTGAGGTTTTTCTGCTTGTCCAACTGGGCCTTGGTGTCCTGAAGCTCTTCCCACAGTTGGTTTGCACGATGGTTCGCGTTGAACGACCGTCCCCTTTCTTCATTGAGAAGGGCGTTCAGCCTGTCGATCTCGTGATAGACCGACGGTTGCTCCATCCGGGCTCCCTGGTTCCTGCCTCGTCTAGGATTGGGTTGTCTCTGATAAGACATTTTCCAAAATCCACTGTCAAAAACTTTTGCTACACTAAAACGATCCTTCGCTGTGAAGAGGTTTGAGTGAAATGAGCTGAAGAGAAGCGTTCTGGTTTATAAACAATGATGCCATGATGTCACATGATGACATCATGGCATCATGATGCATCCTTTGATCCAAGCTGTCTTTGTGACATCATCATGATGTCACAAAGACACCATGGATCATTGGCCCTCATTCACGAAAATGTTCGTATTTTTATCCTAAATTTCTCCTACTTTTGTTCGTACGAAGCGTTCGTACGAACATGCCACGTCAGATGTTCCTTTGATGACTTTCCTTTGAAGATTCCACCTGTGATCTGTTGTTTGTTTGTTTATTTTTAAAATTACAATATGTTCTTTGTTTGTATATTTTTTTAATTATCATCTGTTCTTTGTTTATTTATTTTTAAAATTACAATCTGTCTTTTACTAAAATACTAGCCTGGTTAAAACCAGACCCTTGTCCTTCACTTCGCTTTGTACTAGGGTCTGGGACTTCTCCCATAGAGAACGATTTCTCCGGTAGATTTTTGACCGGACCAATCAGAGAACAGAAGGCAGAGTTTTGTTAGTTTAGCCTGGCGAGGTCCAGGCTATTCAGATAAATTGCTCAGAAACCACTAGGTAGATATTTTTTCTGCTACCAGTGTGTAATTATATGGCTCTAATTTACTGACTGTTGGCCTGGATGAAACATTTGAGATAAAATTCGATTTTTAATTTATTTTCGTAGCGCACCCGAGGCTGTTTGGAAAATGTCAAACCGAAACAATTTAAATCCAGCAGATTTGACCATTTCGTGAATTAATTTAGGAACTGTTAAGCTCAGGAACACTTCTGATATAACTTCAGCTAAGAAATGTATTTTTTCTCAGCAAAGAAATAATAGTTTTTTACCTTGTTTTCTTGAAAATTCCTTCGTGGCGGCAGCCATTTTAACTGACGACGTCAGTCGACGTCGTTCAAAACTCCGCCTTCTGTTCTCTGATTGGTCCGGTCAAAAATCTACCGGAGAAATCCTTGTCTATGGGAGAAGTCCCAGACCCTAGTACGAAGCGAAGTGAAGGACAAGGGTCTGGTTTTAACCAGGCTACTAAAATACTGTAACGATAAAAAATAGAATACAAAATACAACAATAAAAACACAAATAACAAAGAATAATATTTTGAATAAAACTATTTCCAAGATGTAGTTTTAGACTTGATTAAGCAATAAGGATTAATCAAGGTATAACTTGTCTAAAATAAAATAATTATTGATATAATAATAATAATAATAATAATAATAATATTAATAATGATATAAGAATAATTGATTTGTATCAAATGTGTAACAATTTAAATCATGTTTAGCCAACGTTGCACTGATGTCATCAGGTCCTCTCCTCCAAAAAGGGCTTCAGTTTCACTGTTGGTGTTTCATATCAGCACATACAGTCAGTAAATGTCCAGCATCTCATCTATCTATCTATCTATCTATCTATCTATCTATCTATCTATCTATCTATCTATCTATCTATCTATCTATCTATCTATCTATCTATCTATCTATCTATCTATCTATCTATCTATCTATCTATCTATCTATCTATCTATCTATCTATCTATCTATCTATCTATCTATCTATCTATCTATCTATCTATCTATCTATCTATCTATCTATCTATCTATCTATCTATCTATCTATCTATCTATCTATCTATCTATCTATCTATCTATCTATCTATCTATCTATCTATCTATCTATCTATCTATCTATCTATCTATCTATCTATCTATCTATCTATCTATCTATCTATCTATCTATCTATCTATCTATCTATCTATCTATCTATCTATCTATCTATCTATCTATCTATCTATCTATCTATCTATCTATCTATCTATCTATCTATCTATCTATCTATCTATCTATCTATCTATCTATCTATCTATCTATCTATCTATCTATCTATCTATCTATCATCTTATATTATGAATGTCACTGGTGGTGTTTTACCATTTCTTAACACTGTATTCATCTGGAGAATAAAAACAAAGCCTCTTGCAAGTAGAAATGCAGAAATGTTTTAATCTCACTTATTTTCCTTTCTATAATTTATATATATTATTTATTTTTATATATTTTTGTTTGTTCTTTGTTGTTTTAGTGAGTCAAATAGGTTCTTCTCATTGTGAGCATTTCATTGTACTGTTGACCTTGTTTTAATCTGCATTTGATAACACCATAAAAACTTGAAACGTTATTTTTTTGTTGTTGAGAAAATAGCCCCCCCTGATGGACATATGAGGAGCCGCCACTGCTGATATGTGGAGACGTTTCAATAGACACACATGCATCATGGATCGGAAATCTGCAGTTTGGATTGAAAAAATCTGATGCGTAAATGATGCTGGTATTGGAGGCCAATACAGATATCGGCACGGACCCATCCCTACTTCGTACCCAACCCTGGGCTGCAATGGGCAACCCCATAATTATGGCACTAGGGCAATGACCTCCCACATGCTAACATACATGGGCTTTGACTGCGATGGCTGGGAATCGAACCCAGGTCAACTGCTTGGAAGGCAGCTATGCTCACCACTGCACCACCATCGCTAAAAAAGCTGTGGCCATATATGTATATATATATATATATATATATATTAATATAAATATATGTATATATCATGTACACTCTCTCTCTGCACCCTAGAAACCCAAACAATCAGGCCAGGTTTTTTTATACCTCTTTTTGCTTCCTTTCACCTGATCCCATTGCAAATAGATTGTGTGCTGGAATACTTGTTTAAAAAAATAATGCTGGGAAAATATTAAACATTGAAATTGTGATTAATCACAATATTTTTTGATTAACCATGATTAATTGCATTACTATGGACAAAATTAAATTGGGACTCAAAGATGTTTAGAGCATTTTTAAGGTACTGTTTTATATAAAACAGGTTCAATGCATTTAAAAAAAAATGAAAATTTTAACAGCAGTGTTCCTCCTAGCTTGTTATGTTTATGCCATCATGTTTAGCAAATTTTAATAAAACCAGGATGAGTTACAACATTTAATTTCCCTTTGGGATTAATAAGGTGTTTTTGAACTGAACCGAAACATTCCTGCTATGAGTTTTGGTATTTTTGGCTTTTCCGTCCATGTTTTTCAATAATAAAACTAACAAAGACAAAAGTTTCTGAATCGCTCTTAGTCTGGTCCCTCACTTTGTCCGCACCAACAGGACTTCTGGGATCACTGGGACACGCAAACACCTCCACCACGATAAGGTGGCGATTCACCGGGGTGAGGAGAAGGGGTGGGGGAAGGGGTGGGGGGGATGTCTGTGTCTATGTCTGTCTATGTCTGTGTCTGTCTGAGTCTGTGTCTATGTCTGGTGGAGGTGTTTGCGTGTCCCAGTGATCCCAGAAGTCCTGTTGGTGCGGACAAAGTGAGGGACCAGACTAAGAGCGATTCAGAAACTTTTGTCTTTGTTAGTTTTATTATTGAAAAACATGGACGGAAAAGCCAAAAATACCAAAACTCATAGCAGGAATGTTTCGGTTCAGTTCAAAAACACCTTATTAATCCCAAAGGGAAATTAAATGTTGTAACTCATCCTGGTTTTATTAAAAGTTGCTAAACATGATGGCATAAACATAACAAGCTAGGAGGAACACTGCTGTTAAAATTTTCATTTTTTTTAAAATGCATTGAACCTGTTTGTATAGAGCTTAACCATAGTTTCCGGTGAAAAACCTACACGGCACGACGGTAACAGAGTCGGCTGTCATCACCGTGCTGCAGTTAAAAAAAAAAAAAAGATAATCCAAAACAAATTTAAAGTCACTGGTCGGTGTTGTAAAAGTCTGTGTTTGTGTGTGTGTGTGAGGTCTGTGTGTCTGAGTCTGAGTCCGTGAAGGGAAGAGCATTCAGTTGGAAGCGTTTTTATTTTTCTTCCAACTGTCAGGCTTTCGGAGACCAAAGAAATGTCGTGTTTTCTTCCAGAAAGATTTCTTTGTCTCTCTGGGCTGAACCTCGGTCATCTCGGGCAGGGATGTGGTCTGGACCGAAGCCTGAATCTCTTCGTTGAGCTGGCTTAAAAACGTTTTTGATAAGACTTTAAGCGCCTCAACATCCAAGCCATTGCTGACTTTGAGTTGGTCGTAGGATGTTGATATTTGTTCCAGCTCTTGTTTCTGCTTCAACTCTGCGTCCTCTGCGACCTGACACAGAGCCTGGATCTCCACCTCCATGGTCAGTTTCAGAAGATCCTGCTGGCGCTCAGTTTCTGTGACCTGATTCTGTAATGTCACAGCCTGCTGATGAAGTGAGGCAAATTCCAGCTGGTATTTGCTGCTCAGATCATCAGTTACCAGTTTAGCTTCATCCAGCAGCCGCTGGAGAGCCTCAGTTTTCTCTTTCTCCAGCCGGAGTTCCAAAGAAAACTTCTCTTGGCTCACGACGTGAGCCACTTTGAGCTGGTCATAGGACGTTGACATTAGCTCAAGATCTTGTTTCAGTTTCCGCTCTGCATCTTCTGAAATTGTACGCAGAGCCTGGATCTCCTTCTCCATGGATATTTTCAGAAGATCCAGCTGAAACTTGTTTTCCGTGGCCTGATCTTGTAAAGCCACAACCTGCTGATGAAGTGAGGCGACTTCCACTTGGTGTCTGCTGCTCTGTTCATCAGTCAGGCGTTTGGCTTCATCCAGCAGCCGCTGGAGAGCCTCCGTTTTGTCTTTCTCCAGCCGGAGTTCAGACAAAAACTTTTGTTGGCTGGTCACGTGAGCCACTTTGAGTTCCTCATAATCCTGCTGAAGGAGCTTCTTCTTCTTTTGCTTGATAGAACTCTGTACCTGGGAGCCAATCTTGGCACAACTTAGAGTTTCTGCATCAGTATACTTCTGCAGTCTCTCGTATTGTTGCCGAACCTCCTTTTCTTTTTTAATAAAGACCTCTTTGAGGTTTTTCTGCTTGTCCAACTGGGCCTTGGTGTCCTGAAGCTCTTCCCACAGTTGGTTTGCACGATGGTTCGCGTTGAACGACCGTCCCCTTTCTTCATTGAGAAGGGCGTTCAGCCTGTCGATCTCGTGATAGACCGACGGTTGCTCCATCCGGGCTCCCTGGTTCCTGCCTCGTCTAGGATTGGGTTGTCTCTGATAAGACATTTTCCAAAATCCACTGTCAAAAACTTTTGCTACACTAAAACGATCCTTCGCTGTGAAGAGGTTTGAGTGAAATGAGCTGAAGAGAAGCGTTCAGGTTTATAAACAATGATGCCATGATGTCACATGATGACATCATGGCATCATGATGCATCCTTTGATCCAAGCTGTCTTTGTGACATCATCATGATGTCACAAAGACACCATGGATCATTGGCCCTCATTCACGAAAATGTTCGTATTTTTATCCTAAATTTCTCCTACTTTTGTTCGTACGAAGCGTTCGTACGAACATGCCACGTCAGATGTTCCTTTGATGACTTTCCTTTGAAGATTCCACCTGTGATCTGTTGTTTGTTTGTTTATTTTTAAAATTACAATATGTTCTTTGTTTGTATATTTTTTTAATTATCATCTGTTCTTTGTTTATTTATTTTTAAAATTACAATCTGTCTTTTACTAAAATACTAGCCTGGTTAAAACCAGACCCTTGTCCTTCACTTCGCTTTGTACTAGGGTCTGGGACTTCTCCCATAGAGAACGATTTCTCCGGTAGATTTTTGACCGGACCAATCAGAGAACAGAAGGCAGAGTTTTGTTAGTTTAGCCTGGCGAGGTCCAGGCTATTCAGATAAATTGCTCAGAAACCACTAGGTAGATATTTTTTCTGCTACCAGTGTGTAATTATATGGCTCTAATTTACTGACTGTTGGCCTGGATGAAACATTTGAGATAAAATTCGATTTTTAATTTATTTTCGTAGCGCACCCGAGGCTGTTTGGAAAATGTCAAACCGAAACAATTTAAATCCAGCAGATTTGACCATTTC
>JBBPBX010061568.1:7150-21081 GCA_038048925.1 Garcialebias charrua | reverse complement strand
CCATCACCGGCGGCCTGCTGCACTGGTGGCTGTCAGACACGCTGAAATATGAGCATGCAGCATCTGTGCAGACCGCCTGCTGCTACAGCGTGTGCATGCTCCTGGCCTCCTTCCTGTGCCACCCCCTGCGCTGCGTGCTGACCTTGATCCTGCCGACGGCGTGCACCAGACAGGGACGCAAACTCCTGGTGTCGGCCTCCGTCATGGTTTTAGTGCTGAACGTCGTCCCTAACATCTCAACCAATGTTGGGGCAGTCGCACGCATCCTGAAGTGCACCGCTGAAGGTTTCACCAGAACTTTGTTGAACTCAACTGAACCCTTCAACAGAGCCAAGAACGACCTCATGAAGGAAGCCATGGAAGTGTGGAGGGAGGACCTGGCCGTCGTCAGCCATTTGAGACATCTGGATCATTACACGCACGTCGACGTGTCAGAAGTCAGAAGCACATTCGTCCATCTGATCAATCAGATAGAGGCCAACTTCTCACATGCCAAGGACCTGCTGAAGGAATACAAGCTGCTGTCCAACAGGATCCTTGCAGCCGTTTTTGTTGCATTGCTAGTTGTTGAGTCTGTGCGCTACTTAAAGTCCTACCTGATGTCGGTTTGGTTTGATAACAGCTTCATCTCTGAAGCTCTCAGACAAAAAACTTCTCAAGACAGTCCAAAGATCTGCAGAGTAACAAGCCAGGAGTGCACCTCGTGCTTCATTTCTCTGGTTGTCGTAACAATTTACTTTATTGCAATAACTTTGATCGTGGTTTTGGATCATGTGGTCTATCATGTAGTTCAGATGATCGTACCCTGGCTGATGGATCTTCCTCCAACAACTGCTAGCATCAGTGTTAGTTATCAGGTGAGACGGCACACAGTTTGCATGTTGTAGTGTTCTCTCCTTGGGTTTTCATCAGTTTACTTTTGTGTTTGTCACCGAAGGTTACGTATTTCCCTCCTGGATTGTGCATCATCCCTCAAGCGTGTGTCACACGGGAGCTGACGGACTTCCACAAGGTTTACAGCTGGACCTTTGACCCCGAGCCGTTGCTCTGTAATGTGACAGCATCAGCCCCGAGCCACGGAGTGTCGCTCCTTTTGGGAGGTCTCTGGATGATGAGCTACTCCCTGGTGTTCCTGGAGCTTTATGCCCGAAGGCTTCGCCAACAAGTCTGCATCTCATTTTTCAGGGAACAGGAGGAAAGGAGAAAAGCCCAGAAGAAGCTGAAGAAAAAGAACAATCAGGAGAATATTGCTATTAAAAATTGTGGTTCAGAGTGAAACTTCACTCATCGTTTTCCTACAGATTACTGTGAATTTTCTGTAACACAGTTAAGTACAAGTTCACTTACACACTGTAACATCTGTTTATGTGCAAAACTCTGTGGAAGTAACATGTTAGTTGCATATTAATTAAATATTATTATCATATATTATTAATTATAAATGTTGTCCTGTTTGTAATAGTTTTGGGCATTTCTTTGAGGTAATTTTCTTTTAAGTAAACATTTGATGCATTTTGAAGAGGCTTTTTGTGGAATATGAAGATACGTTTTGTGTACAAGACTCAAAGCCATGCACACAGCTTTTGACAGATATCTCACTCTTTATTATTAAACAGCCTTAGTTTGTAGAGATAGAATCAACAAAATCACGGTTAGTTTGAATGGACTCTCCTCCAAAACAGACAGTTACCATCTCACAACACCTTAAATCTAAAATTTATTTTTGTTATAGCTGTTTATCTATGTATTTGCTTTAGCTGCTTCTCGGTGCAGTGTGGTTCTCCAGTAGTCATTTGATGAGTCAGGGTCTGTCCTGGACAGGCTGCAAGTCAAACGCATGGACTCATGGACACAAACAGACATTCATGCTCTAAACTTACAGAGCTACCAGTTAACCTAACACTCAAGTTTTGTTCTGTGAGAGGATACTGGAATCAGAAAACCCTCACATGCAATATGAAAGCAGGAAGGTGAAGCCAGGCTGTGGACCTGCAGATGTCATGCTGTGAGGGAGCAGCTCTCAGTACTTCCATCACTTCCAGCCCATGTTCAAAACTCAAACATCTCATCACAGTTCAATCCCCCCCCCCACCCACACACACACACATACACACACATACATACAGACCCTTTCCAAAAAATTTGAATATGATGTAAAAGTTGTTTAGCTTCCATAATTCCATTCATAAAGTTAATAGATGATAGATTCAGGGCCCACAATTTAAACAATTTCAAGTATTTATTTGTTTATTTTTACATAATTTGAGCTTCCAGCTCATGAAACCCACAAAAACAGGATTTCGAAAAATTAGAATACTGTGGAGGAATCAACCCAAATGTTACAGGGCATGAATATTTTAAACTGAGTGTGAGAAACTTATCATCTACTAAACTCAAAGCACCTGCACAGGTTTCCCCAGGTGTCATTAAATTGATTCAGTTTGGTTCAATTGTCTCAGTTTGGTTCAATATGGGGAAGACTGCAGACATAACAACTGGACAGAAGATCATCATTGATCCCTCCATAGGATGGGTAAGACACAAAAGTTCATAGCTAAGGAGGCTGGCTGTTCACAGAGTGATGTGTCCAAGCATATCAATGGAAAGTCTAGTGGAAGGGCAAAATGTGGCAGGAGAAGATACACCAGCAAAAGAGATCACTGTGGGCTTCAGCGGATTATCAAACAGAGAAGATTCCAGAATCTGGCCGAGATCCAGAAAGAGTGGAATGAGACAGGAGTCACAGCTTCAAAGACCACCACATTCAGACGCATCCAGGAGATGGGCTACAACTGTTGGGTTCCTCTGTCCTCTTTTACGATGAAAGTACTGTATAGAGTGCCTTTAATTCAAAAATCAAGGTCCAGGGGTTTGGAGGAAGAAGGGTGAGGAACAGAGCCCATACTGCTTGAGGTCCAGTGTGAAATATCCACAGTCAGTCATGATTTGGGGTGCAATGTCCAGTGCAGGTGTTAAATCCAAGGTCACCACAACAGTCTACCAGAATAAGAAAGTTCATGCTCAATAGTCCAGGTATCAGATCTGCTCATTCTCAATCAGTTCATCAGGACAGTTTCTTTTCAGTAGAAACGTTTCACCCTCACTCTAGAGGGCTTCGTCAGTCAGAGTAGTCCCAAGCACACTAAAGTTACCCCACCAAGTAAACAACTTAAGTGGACCAACCAGGTTGCTGTAGCCAAGATGGTTTCTGGAGGCTGTCCTGTCCCTTGTCGACTCCTCACAGGCAGGCAGACATGTCTAAAGCGGTTCAAGACAAGAAAGTGTAGCTCCTATGGAGCGGATTTGATACCTGGACTATTGAGCATGAACTTTCTTGTCTTGAACCACTTTGGACATGTCTGCCTGCCTGTGAGGAGTTGACAAGGGACAGGACAAGCCCCCAGAAACCATCTTGGCTACAGCAACCTGGTTGGTCCACTTAAGTTGTTTACTTGGTGGGGTAACTTCAGTGGGCTTGGGACTACTCTGACTGATGAAGCCCTCTGGAGTGAGGGTGAAACGTTTCTACTGAAAAGAAACTGTCCAGATGAACTGATTGAGAATGAGCGGAGTCTACCAGAATGTTTTAGAGGACTTCATGGTTCCTTCTGCTGAGGATCTGTATGGAGAAGCAGATTTCTTCTTCCAGCAGAACCTGGTCCCTGCCCATGCTGCCAGAAGCACCACAACCTGGTTTGATGCCCATGCCATCACAGTTCTTGACTGGCCAGCCAACTCGGCGGACCTAAACCCCACTGAGAATCTATGGGGCATTCTCAAGAGGAAAATGAAGGGACCCAACAACAAAGAGCTGACAGCAAATATCAAGGAAATCTGGGCTTCCATAACTCCCAGTTAATGCCACAGGCTGAGTGTCTCAATGCCATGTCGCATCGAGGCAGTGATCAAGGCAAAGGGATTTACAACCAAGTATTGAAGATTGACATATCGGTTTGAAAGTACCATATTTTGATTGATTTGTTGTGATCCTAATTTCTTTGTTTTTTTTCCTGCAAAAACTGAGTAGTGTGGGCTGATGTCTTCACAGTACAGGTACTCCCTGACTTACGAACGAGTTCCGTTCCTATGCCCGTTCGCAACACGAAAATCACCGTAAGTCGAAAATACGTCCAAACGGCACCTCATACATGCACCCCAGACATCCAAAGGGCCACCTCAAATATCCAAGCACCTCATACGTACAGTACTGTATTTTTACCAAGCACTTAGCCTATCCTAACACATTACCCTACATAATTATCAAAAACCACATACATTTAGGAGCCATAATGAAGGAAAAAAATAGTTTCTTACTGGGAGCTGGTCATTTCTTCCTCCGTCTGTTAGCATGTTAGCTCGTGCACCTCCAAGCTCCTGCAGCTTCACGCGGCCAACAGCGTTTGCAGCAATGTCTGTTAGCATGTTAGCTCGTTGCTAGCATGTTAGCTCTTTGCTCAGCTGCCATGTAAACCTCTGCTCAAAACAATAAGGTCTCCTGTATTTCCACGTGCGGTCTAGAGTTAGCATATTTAGCATATTACCCCCTCCTGACCTCCTCTGCTCCGGTCTGCGCCTGAGGTCTCCTGTAAGTTTCCAGCACGCTTCCTCCCTCCCTCCTGCTCCCTGCTGTAAGTTTCCACTGAGCGTGTGTCAAGCTCCCCCTCCTTCCTGTAAGTTTCGTTTCTCCTGTAAGTTTTGTTTTGGTACTGTATTTTTCAATGGGAGCACATTCGTAAAGGTGTTCATAAAGTCGAATCGTCGTAAGTCAAGACCGCCGTAAGTAGAGGACTACCTGTAGGCCTATTCTAATTTTTTTAAATCTTGTTTTTGTGGGTTTCATGAGCTGGAAGCCCAAATTATGTGAAAATAAACAAATAAATACTTGAAATCGTTTAAATTGTGGGCCCTGAGTCTATCATCTATTAAAGATTGACTTTTTCAATAGAATTTTGGAAGACAACTTTTCCATAAAATTCTAATTTTTTGGAAAGAGTCTGTATATAGAGTAGTCCCTCACTTATCGTGGGGGTTACGTTACAGACAACCCTGCGATAAGGGAAAATCCACAAAGTAGAGACATTATATTTATTTTAGTATTTAGGCATTGTAAACACTGCCCACGCTCTTGCAATGTTCTTAACTATGTTTGTATTTGATTATTTTAAATAAACAAACCATGCCACTTGTGCAGCTCACTCGGGTATAAGACAGACACCCACCCCTACCACCCTCTCCTTTCTTTTTCCAAGGCTGTCTGTTGCACACCTGCCCGATGTGTGTCTCTGGCACATGATGTGGAAAGTCAGACCAAACCCCCCCGCCCCCTCCATTCTCTTTCTCTGCTGTGACAGACAGCCTCGGAAAAAGAAAGGAGGTGGTGGGGGGTCTGTCTTATACCACCTTAGTGAGCCACATTTAGCCTGTGTCAGCCACACTCTTTTTTAAACTGATCCACTCTTATATTTCCACCTAAGCATTTCCTCCAATACTGTATTCTACATTTGTTCATCTGATGTGCTCACTCCTGCTCCCTAAGTAGTAGTGATGATGTAAAATAGGTCCAACCCAGCTCACCCCCTTTCTTTTTCTGAGGCTGTCTGTCACAGCAGTAGCAATGGTGAAAAACAGGCCCTACTCCCACCCCTCCATTATTTTTCTGAGGCTCTGTCACAGCAGAGAAAGAGAAAGAAGGGGGTGGGGGTCTGTCTTTCTCCATCACCTCTGCTGTGACAGTTAGTCTCAAAAAGAGAAAGGAGGAGGCGGGGTGAGTGGGGCTTGTTTTTCACCATTGCCAACTGTGTTGTGCAATCTTATGGTAAATGGAGCTTATTTATATAGCGCTTTCCAGCCCCCTGTGAGGAGCCCCAAAGCGCTTTACAATACCAGCCATCCACCCATTCATTCAGACATTCATACACCGGTAGTGGTAGCCTGCCTTGCAAGGCGCCATCCAGACCTACCGGGAGCAACTCGGGGTTAAGTGTCTTGCCCAGGGACACAACGACACATGGTGGGCGGATGCGGGATTCGAACCTCCAACCTTCCGATCAGGGGTCGACTGCCATTACCACTACACCACGGCCGCCCATATGTTGAAAACCCGCAAAAGAGTGAGTCCACAAAAGTCTAACCGCAAAGTATCAAGGAACTACAGTATACTGTATTAGGGGTGCAAATCTCTCAGTGTCTGGCGAATCGATTCGATTCCGATTTTTGGTGTCACGATTCGATTCAAAATCGATTTTTTGATTTATAAACTGTTTTCAATTCAGAAACGATTTTTCTATTGAAATGGTCATAAATTTAGTTTCAGTTTGTAACTGACAAGCTGAAAAGAATAAACAACAATGTAAACAAATGGAACATTTATTTAAAACAATAATTTTAAACTGAAAACATTAAACAACAATGTAAACAAATAGAACATTTATTTAAAACAATAATTTTAAACTGAGAATATTAAACAACAATGTAAACCAATGGAACATTTATTTGAAACAATAATTTTAAACTGAGAATTAAACAACAATGTAAACAAATGGAACATTTATTTAAAACAATAATTTTAAACTGAAAACATTAACAACAATGTAAACAAATGGAACATTTATTTAAAACAATAATTTTAAACTGAAAACATTAACAACAATGTAAACAAATAGAACATTTATTTAAAACAATAATTTTAGGTTCCTTACTGTATCAAATTTTTTGTATCATTTAATATTTATACCAAAAATAGGAACAAATAATACAGGGGTGCATACAATTCTGTAACTTAAATTACCAGTATTAGGTTAGCTTAGTTGCCTGGATTTCTCTAAAACAATAAAATTAAAATCTAGGAACAAATAATTCAGAAGGGCTGTGAAGATGAAGGACTGTTTGTTGCTTAAGGCCGAGATACAGTGAAGCAGACTCCGTATACGCGCGTATACGAACGTATACGCGCGTATACGGAGCGGCTGCTTCACTTCAGCTGACTTCAGCTCAGACGTTCTCCTTGTTGTAATATGAGCTGCTGCACACGAAGGGGACAACTGAGCACGCTGATTGGTCACTTGCTGACACGCCTACTGAATTGATTGACAGCGCTCAGTCAGCTGAATGTGAAACCTAGTTGAAAGTGAAACCTTTAACATGAGCAGCTCGCTCAGACTTCTGCGGTGTTCTGATGCGCTGTTTCTACTATATATGTTATAAAAAGTTCTCTCAGAAATAAAAATAATAACAGGGAGCGCTTTTCCTGCAGCACACAGCCCACCAGGGGATATTAAAACATCGCGCACCAAGGTAGGACCTGAATTCATTCATTTCAATCATCGAGTGAACGGAGGAAGAAGCGGTTACTTGACTTTAGGCAAAAAAACAAAAGAAAAGGCCCGATCAGCGATAAAGAAGGGGAATTTATTTCATTTGTGTAACATACAAAACAGTCCGGCGCCGGGAAGTTTATGGTCAGACACCGCGTATCGCGCACGCGGATCGCGTATGCGTAGTAAAAAAATACCTTTGCGCGTACTTGCCCTGAGGGGCTACGCGGGGCTACGCTGCGTACGGGGCGTACGTACGCTGCGTATATTGCAGACCCACTGACCTACATCTGCAACCTGTCACTCATAACAGGAACATTTCCAAATGCAATGAAAATAGCAAAGATTATTCCTCTATTTAAATCGGGTGATAAGCATATTTTTAATAATTATAGACATGTGTCCTTACTTTGTCAATTTTCTAAAATACTAGAAAAAGTATTTAGTAAAAGGTTGGATAATTTTATTGAAAAGCAAAACATTCTGACATTTTACTTTTATACTGTACGGTATCAAATATGAGATTGTTCTTGTGTTGTATTTAAAATGAATACATTTAATAAAAAATTTAAAAAAAGAAGAATGTGCAGACCAGTCCAGCACTACAGCTAAGTCACTACTGTACCTGGATATTGCTGCTGGACAGAACGCCCTGTTGTTCTGGTCAATGAACATGCAGACTCTTCCTTCCCTGTTTCATGTGACCACCAAAGTTTTGGCAGTGCCTGCTTGCAGTGCTCTAGTGAAGCCAGTTTTCAGCTATGGCGGCATCGGTTTACGGCCTCATCGTGCACAAATGACAGACAGACTTTTAGCCAGTTTGGTCTTTTGCAAACGCAATGCAGAAAAGTTAAGTGAAATATCTTAAATTGCAGATTCCTGGTAATAGTTCAGTTCATGTATTTGTTTTGTTTGTCTTGTGTCATTCACACATGGACACATACCGGTACAAACACATGTTCACTCAGTGACCAGATGAGAGAGAAAAAGGAGTGGTGGAGGGGGATGCTGTTATGGTTCTTTTTTTTCCTTCCGGCTCTTGGCGAAGCAGGTCGCTTCTCTTTCTTCTTCTCTCCTCCCAAAAGTTTTCCTCCTCCCTGCTTTTGCATTTTTGTCTCGTCTGCAACTCTTCAGTGCTCGAAGCAATTTGAAAAATGGATTTAATTGCGTGGGCTGTCTCCTCTATCAATAACATTTTTTCCACTAAGCGCTCCGGACCAGGAGAGCCGGCGTGCCCCCTCGACACGCATGCGGTGGGCTACATTATGGACTTGTGGGGAGAATGGAAGCTACAGTCAACTTGGACCTCAAACTGTAAGGTTTATATCAAATTAAACGGTTCACCAGAGGAAGCCAAGGTACTGAGCATCAGACAAATGGAAGAGCTGGAAAAATATCAGTGAAACAAGACAACCAGGCAACTTCTGCTAAACTTTCTGAAATACAGTTATACCTTGAAAATATACTGTACACGTTAATATAGACACAGATATTGATCCAGACAACAATTTCCTTGATTATTTGAATGACAACTGCCATTACTACACTGATGATGATTATAGCCAAAGCTTTAATTCAGATCAAGAAATGTCAATTATTCATTTCAACAGCAGGAGCCTTTATGCTAACTATGAAAACATCAAAAAATACAGTATTTACATCAACTAAAAAAGTCCTTCAGTGTCATAGCAATATCTGAAACCTGGCTCACATCTGAGAAGGGAGCAGACTTCCCACTAAGGGGGTATGAGTTTAACTATATAAACAGAAAGAATAAAAAAGGGGGATGTATAGCTTTGTACATAAATAATGAACTAAAATACAAGGTGATAGAAAATATGTCATTGTCAGTTGATGATATAATGGAATGCATTACTATTGAAATTCAATTTGAGAAGCAGAAAAATATCATGATCAGCTGTGTATACAGAGCACCAACATCTGACACTGAAGTATTTACAAATTACATGGAAACACTGTTTGCCAAGATTTATCAAAAGGTTTTTTTCATCTGTGGAGACTTTAATATAGACATATTGAATCCAAACAAGGATAATAACTTTATTGACACTATGCACAGTTTAGGTTTATATCCACTAATTACTAAACCAAGTAGAATAATAACACACAGTTCAACCCTGATTGACAATATATTTACTAATTACATGGAAAGTAAATTGAGGAGTGGACTTCTTATAAATGATATAAGTGACCATCTGCCAGTGTTTGTGATCCTAGAAGAGGTATGCAGAAAAGTAAATGAGGTCACCAATATCACATACAAAAGAATAATGTCAGAAGACTCAATAAGTGCATTAAGAAATGATTTACAATTAGAGAACTGGAAAGTACTGTATGAAGAAAAAAATACTGATAAAGCCTTTGAGATATTTATCAAAATAATTAAAGTATTTTACGACAAAAACTGTCCAATTGTACCTTTTAAATACAGGAAAAAAAACAAAGATAAGCCATGGATTACTAAAGGATTACAAAATGCATGTAAGAAAAAGAATAATCTATATAAACAATTTATAAAACATAAAACACTTGAAACAGAGCAAAAATATAAAACGTATAAAAATAAATTAACTATTATTATGAGAAAATGTAAAAAAGAATACTATTCTAAAATATTAGAAAATAACAAACAAAACACTAAAGGAATTTGGAAAACTTTACATAGCTTGATAAGAAAGAATTCTTCCAATACTACTCACCCTGAATATTTTATCTATAATGACAAAACCCTGAAGGAAACAGTTGGTATAGTGAATGGATTTAATGAATATTTTGTAAATGTAGGGCCTAAGTTAGCTGATCAAGTAAATGACTCAAACCTACAGGATGAGGACAGTCTGGAAAATTGTATAAAATGAAATACATCATCTATGTACCTGAAACCGGTAGACAACATAGAAATTAAGGAAATAGTAAATCAATGTAATAATAAAAAATCAATGGACTGGAATGAAATTAACATGTCACTTATTAAGAAGATAATTGATGATATTGCAGACCCACTGACCTACATCTGCAACCTGTCACTCATAACAGGAACATTTCCAAATGCAATGAAAATAGCAAAGATTATTCCTCTATTTAAATCGGGTGATAAGCATATTTTTAATAATTATAGACCTGTGTCCTTACTTTGTCAATTTTCTAAAATACTAGAAAAAGTATTTAGTAAAAGGTTGGATAATTTTATTGAAAAGCAAAACATTCTGACAGATTGTCAATATGGCTTTAGAGAAAACAGATCAACTTCAATGGCACTGATGGCGTTAACAGAAGAAATCATAGACAGTATGGATAAAAGGCAAGTTGCAATTGGTATATTTTTAGATCTAAAAAAAGCCTTCGATACCATCAATCATGACATCTTACTAAAAAAACTTGAAAGGTATGGAATTAGAGGTGTGGCATTAAACTGGCTTAAAAGCTACATTGGACAAAGGAAACAATTTGTAGAATTAGATAATCAGAAATCAGATTTACTAAATATAACTAGTGGGGTTCCGCAGGGATCAGTGTTGGGACCCAAATTATTCAATTTGTATATAAATGACATAGTCAAAGTATCAAACCTTATGAAATACATTATATTTGCAGATGATACAAGTATCTTCTGTACTGGAGAAAACATTCAACAACTTTCAGAGGTGGTCAATACAGAAATGAAAAAACTACAACAATGGTTCAAAAACAATAAATTATCACTTAATTTAGATCAAACTAAATTCATGATATTTGGAAATTGTAAAAAACAAGAAAATAATCTAATTAAAATAATTATTGACAATGTTGATTTACAACAAGTCCATGAAAAAAAATTTTTGGGTGTCATATTAGATGATACATTTAGTTGGAAACCACAGATCTGCCTAGTTAAATCTAAAATAGCCAAAAGTGTTGCTGTTCTGAGAGGAATTAGTTTTGTCCTGGACTACAAATCTTTGTTTATTCTGTATAACACACTCATTGTACCACATTTGACATATTGTGTGGAAGTTTGGGGGAATACATAAACAAATTTACATTCGTTATACGTCATACAAAAAAAAACTATCAGAATACTACATAAAGTGGGATATTGGGATCACACAAACCAGTTATTTTTTAAATCAAATATATTGAAATTCTGGGACCTTGTAACATTTAAAACTGTACAATTCATGTTTAAGGTCAGAAATCATCAACTTCCACCCAATATACAGAAAATGTTTTGTGACAGAGAGGGCAGTTATAATTTAAGAGGTGAAGGACATTTTAAAAAACAATGTATAAGAACAACCAGAGTTTTTGTTTGTCGGTGTGTGGAGTAAATGTATGGAATGGATTGAATGATGAATTTAAAAAAAGTTCAAATATAAACCAGCTTAAAAAACGATTTAAAAAGGAACTTATTGCAAAATATGTTCTATAAGCTGAGTGTTTTAAAGCCTATAAATGCTATTGATGATATAAATAGTGTTTAAATACAGTAATTGTTTGTCTTTAAAATCATGTAAAGTGGAAACAAGTTGTCTCGTTTTGGTATTTTGACAGTTAATTGATTATAAATTGAGGAGTATGAAAGGGGCAGGACATTATAAGATATTGTATCTTCTACCTGCTCCTTTTCGAACAGAAAACATAAAATTTGCATGTCACTTGGGCATAATTATTTGTTTTAACTTTTATTTTTTTGTTGTGTTATCCCATTTTAATTATTTTTCTTTCTTGATTGTCTTTTCTGTCTGTTCGAAATAAATAAATAAATAAATAAATAAATAAATAAATAAATAAATAAATAAATGAATAATGTGTCTGACCGTTCTTTCTGTTGAAGACGTGGAAGATCTGTGGATAATTGGAATTTTGTTAGCAGCTGCTCTGCTTTTTGGCTTAGGCGGAGGGTTCTGCTACTGGAAGCTGAGGAAGACTACCGCGGCGATCAACGCGCTGGCGAAACTTCCTGCTCAACAAGATTCTTTGATCCGGGCTGTGACCTCAATGACCCAGCTGTTGTTCGAGCTGAATCGCACGATGGGAACAGTGGTGGACAGCCGCGGACCTGCAGTGCGTTTTGGGACTCGTTTACAGCCGACCGGGTTACATCAGGGGGCAGATGGGGATTTGTAGCTCGGAACCTCACATGATTCGGCGATTTGGACCTAGACGGCACCTGGACTTCAAGGCTGCAGTTAGAGTACACTGTGGCCTGCCCTGGAAAAATAAATAAAGCAACTATCTAATCGGGACTCAAGCAACCTTGAAAAAAGGCTGACTGCAAACTTCTCCTGGAGTCTGAAGCTGTTGAAAAACTGTCGCTGCCCCCCCCCCCAGAGGTCTCTGTGTGCATTCAGATGGAGCCGAGCTGAGACCATCTGCAGACTGTGCTTATCTGAAATGATTACAGACTTATCTCCCTGCTACGCCACCATGCAACATGTCTTTGTCTTTATCCGTGCTGAGCTGGTAGAGTTTTTTGACTTTATCATAGAATGTCCTAAGACAAAATGTGATAGATTCTTTTTTGAATACCAATGATTATCTGACTGTATGTTCTTTTTTTCCATATCTGATTGTTGGCGGCGCGGTTTAATTATTGCTGCGGCTTTCCGTGCGTACGTCCCTCTTAGGATGGTGCGCACGCCAATTGCAACACTTTGTACCTTGGTGCAAATATACCAATAAAGATATATTCTATTCTATTCTATTCTATTCTATTCTGTTGTATCATACTGTGGAAATGTCAGCACTTTTTGTCTGAACATGGAGTTCTACTTTTGTCTTTTTCACTGAATGTTCTGGAAAATTATAGTTTAAAGTATGACTATTCTTGATAAAGACTTGAGACTTGCAAAACACTGACTTGGTCCCACCTCTGTCAAGTGGAGCATTAAGGCCAGCCGAAATGCTATGCTTGTGAAAATAAATCTGTTGGGCCTCACCTTGACACTCAGACAACAATTCTGAGTGCTACAATGAGGGACAGAACACGGAGGGGGGGAAATAAAAATAATCTAACTTTCTTTCTGCAAACTGAGGTTTGAGCTCAAAGAGCTATCTGTAACAGGTAAAATAGTATTTCTTTATCACTTTTCAACAGGACCCCATTGAAATTGTCAGAATATCCTTTTAGGGTTATTTTTCTAGAATTCATGTGTTCATCTCATTATTACAGTTCACCAGCAGCTGTAGAAGTAACACAGAAACATTGAACTGGTTATATTTCCTCAACATGTGTGTGCACGCTCGCTGCAGGTCCTGGGATGAATATTACAAACACTGCAGCAAACCGTGTCGTGCTGACATTTGGCTCAGGTGGGTCTGGTTCAGTGCTCTCACTGAGCGTAAACTGATGACAGAACTTCCTGTATGAGTCTCAGCAGCTTTTCTTCTGAGAGCTCCAAACTGAAGCCCACACCTGTGGTTTCTCTTCATGTTGTATCTGCAGAACGTGCATGCAGCACCACCTGACAGCTGTTTTATCACCAAAAAGACAAAAACATTCTGGGCCTCTTTAAATAATACAATCACAATTACTGTACAGTAAATAGACGGAACAACAAACAAACAAAAAGAGATGCTGCAATATTAGAAATAAAGAACCCACCAAAATTATTGTAT